>WWET01000054.1:1075442-1093563 GCA_011038615.1 Limnodynastes dumerilii
GCAGGACTGGATCAAGGCAGGAAACTGGATCAAGGCAGGACTGGATCAAGCAGGACTGGATCAAGGCAGGAAACTGGATCAAGGCAGGAGCAGGATTCAGTAGTACCAGGCACCTAGAAGACCTAGTTGTTCTGGCGATTTCTAGCAGGGCTGACAGGCTTTAAATAGAGCAGATCAAGCAGGACTGGTTCAAGGCAGGAAACTGGATCAAGGCAGGAGCAGGATTCAGTAGTACCAGGCACCTAGAAGACCTAGTTGTTCTGGCGATTTCTAGCAGGGCTGACAGGCTTTAAATAGAGCACCCACGGTGCCTATTGGCTGGAGGACCCGGGTAGTTGCGTCCGATTGGCTGGATAGTGTCACCTGATCAAAGCAAGATGGCGGCGCCCATGGTCCGGAGCTCTGCGGCGTTTAGGCGCCAATTATCCATGTGAGACGCCGCGGCCAAGTGGTAAGTAATACAGAGGCTGTTACTGCTTCAGTGACAGCCTCCGACGGAGTGCTGCAGCCGTGCGCCGAGAGAGAGGCGCCCTCCGGAGAGGCGCCCTCCGGATCCCAGGAGCCAGGTAAGTGCGGCGTCTGCCGCATTTTGTGATACATTAGTCGTCGGAGTTGCACTTCGGGATCGTGCTCATGTGCGTTTCTAAGTTTATATGAGATTACGTTAACATCTGGATTTCATAAGTTGTAAAAATTTTCCTTATAATCACGTTCATTTCACAATTATCAGACATAATAAAACATGGGGGCTTGATATTTGACATATACAAGTACATGGAAGTGCTAAAACTTTAGATGTCATATGACATGGACAAGTTAGACATGACCCCTAGCAGGTGACTTATCTAGAGCATGCGGCCGGCTACACTCTGATGTGCATTTGCGGGGGCAGCCCATCCATCTCCCTGATTACGTCCCTCCACCCACACATGACCATAGAACGCCTTGCAGCCTGCAAGTAGATACGCCACCATTTATGCTGGGGCTTGAATACGTATCATATGCGCTCGAATCGGGTCTAAGCAGGCGCACTTGAAAATTATGTCAAAATACGTCACACCATATGGCTTACGCTCAGATCTGGACTGGGACCATTAAGTTTCAGTTTAGGGGCAGATCCAGATTTCTGATTTTCACGACTAGATTCCCAAGCAAAAGATTTGTCTAGATCCACAATTACTGGGACCCATTATACAGACATCTGTGCATTTGGATATTCCCAGAAGTACTGATGTCAGGATCGGCACATGTTTAAACAACCCGACACCTTGGTCACAAGTGTCATTGGGCCTGATCCAGAGCTACGAAATTGGCCGATTTCGAGCGAGCGTACGACCGTTTTTTGCGTATTTTCTTACGAAAATTCGCACTGCGCATGCCCAGTATGACAGCTTCCTGTCGGCTGGACGACATGAGCGTATAGCGTTCGTATGGTGTGCGAATTTTTCGCTCAAGGGGCGTGCGTTCAGTACGACGGTCGGCTGGGCGCTCGTTTTACAACAGGGAGGCGGGGATAGCCATTTAAATTGTACAGTATGGGCGTGCTAAGCCCGTACGCTCAGCGTATTTTGTGCGAAATTTCGTACGGCCGACGGTCGTACCCAGTGTAGGGTATAGGCGCCGTAAGCAGGTACTTTACTATGGGAGTGTTAGGGGCGTGCATGTTTATTCGCACGGTCGAACGTACGCATTCGCCCGCCGTGCGAATTTTCGTAGCTCTGGATCAGGCCCATTGTTCTTAGGTTTTAATGAAAAAGAACCCATAATGTGAAATGCCCAGAGGTTCATCTAAACATCAGGCCTCAGATATTCAATCTGCTATATATATAGTGGTGTAACAACTGCAGGTGCAAGGAAGAGAGAGGCCATCACCTACCATGCACCCACACGTCGTCAGTGGCTGGCTGCTAAAACAGCACTTAGCACTCAATCTATAATTGCTGTGTCTTGTTTATAACTAACTTTGATAGTACTCCTCTCTGCCAGCAAGGGGTAAGGGGGGTTGCAGTAAGCTGTCAGCAGATGGAAAGTTAATTATAAATCGCACTCTGTGCTTATAGACTGAGAGCTAAGCAGTATTTAAGCTGCCAGCCCCTGCCAGCTGCCAGCACATGGACAGATTAGTCCATGGTCGACGACTGCACTGCACATGTGCTGAATGCAGGGGGTGGGTAGGCTTGCTATGGGTCCCAGGATTCCCTAGTTTCTACCTGACTATCTATGACTGTTATACATATTAGTCATAGCTTTTACAGCTTTACTTTATTAGATGATAATTTTAACATAATGTGAAACGTTGCTAGGGGCAGTCATATAGCTGTAGGCAAGTGGTCCCCAAAGCAAAGTGGTCACCATCATGAAGTCTACTGCAGAGCATGTTTTCCCAGCATGCAGTGCATCCAATGTTAACTATCATGCAATACATGAATTGAGAAAAGTAAAGAATACCCTACTGTTATTCCATCACACATACCATTGTCCAACCTATGGTTTAACCCCAATAACCATTCAACGATGGTCCAGTAAAGTCACTGTTTTTCCATCATATACTACATTCTAATGCCCAGCCTACTTGTTCATGAATCATTAATCAACACTGAATCTTTATATTATACATCTACTATTGCTCAACACACACACAACATCCACCACTGTGTAAAGTTTTTATTTAGTTTTTTAGCTCATATGCATCAGCCCATAGGAAATGCCTGCAGAGAGCAAGCACCTTGGGCCTGATCCAGACTTAAGATCGTTTTACGTACGCAAGTGTACCAGAGTTACGCTCTACTAAGGATAATGCATTCCCCCTGGCACTTCCCTCTCATGTATGTAACTTAGCTGACTTATGTGATCAGAACCCTGCCTTAACTTTTCCTTGCGTATCTCTCGTCATATGTAAGTGCCTAACCCAGCCCATACTGTACAATTGAAATGCCTCCCTTCGCCCACAATGCATATTTATGGCTTGCGTAGGGATGTCACAGAGTTCCGTACAGTTACGTAGATCAGAGTTATGGGACCGTATGCACAGATCCGTTTTTGCTTTTGGTTGCGTGCGTATTTTTAGTAGAGGATTAACTGCGCATCCATAGTAACTGTTTCCACGCTCATTACGTCGTTTTTAAGCATGTAAATACTTTAGGCATGGACTTGTGAATCGCACTTAGGGACATACGTACGGAGGGGCGTGGTTTTTATCTGTACGGTAGAAGTTACGTTAAAGTGGGCGGGGGAAGCATTTAAATGGGCATTTGAGGGAGCAGTTAGAAAAATATGCACGTATGTAAGTAACATACGCACGTAAGTACACACGTAGACTTAAGGGTGCCCTATGGAGGCGGAAGTCACTGAAAACCCACCTGTGCGAGGGGATTGTCATGGGTGTTGCCTTGCAACGTAGGTGCGTATAAATGCGTACTTTTTATCTGTGAATATGCTCCATGATGAGTAACATCTGCCGCACACATGCGCCGTGCGTTCCCACAGCCAGACTTATGCATGCAGCATGTGTAAATTGGCTGTTGTTATTAAGTCTGGATCAGGCCCCTTAAGCACACAAAAGGTTAAAAAATAAAATGATATAAATAATACCCGTGACAAGTTACTCATCTTGGTCTAGGTGCAAATTATATGATCACCAGTCTGTACATGATGAATTAACACCATTGTCAAATTGGCTACTAGAAAGTGTTTCTTGACTGCAAGATGTGGCAGAAAGCAAGTGTGTAGAAAGGAAAAACATCCTGAAAGTATAAATGGAAAACGTGATATAATTTACACAAATGTTTTGTAATGCTTGTATAACCCATAATCACTAAAACTAAATATTATTTAAATGTGGTAAAAATTCGTGAGTGATCCAAGGGAACATACTTTGTGGTTACTGTAAATAAAAGCCTTTGAATTGTCTGCAGAATGTCAAGCTGACTGCTCGCATGACAGTAGATGTAGAGTCATGTTTAATGAATTTCATTGTTAGTCAAAAGTACTCTTTGTTTAAACAAATCTGCAGTCAGGTTGTTGTATGAGAACCAATTACAAAACAACGAGCAACAATAATTTATTATGAAATTAACTTGTCGAGTACAAGCACAGATTGGCCAGAATCAGGTTTTGTAGGAGGAATTGCAGACCTTGGGGCTGATTCAGAGATGCACTTACACCTTTTTTTAGGTGCAAGTGTACAGCTCGGCTAAACCATTTTTCAAAGTGAGGGGTGTTAATTAAGTTAAAAAAATTAGCATGCAGGGAAAATACATTACTTTTACACATAGAACAAAAATACTGCATATTATGTTATAAAATAGAGTTGAGCTAAGAAACTTCACCTCCTAATTTTAATTCTGGTTTTACAATTAAAATCTGCCTCCCCTTGCAATTCAACATGGTATTACTCAGGTCTACACTTACTAAAAACAAGGTGGAAGTGCATCTCTGAATCAGCCACCTTATCTATGGATGCTATGGCTGATGAGTGCCGACATGTCCCATGATTAAGCTGTACATTACACAAAATTTGCAAATGGGGAGTTTTAGGCCACACCCCAGTGCTACCAAAAATTTCACCCAATTATAGCAAAGTTGTGAAAATTCCTTATTAGCCCAGCATAAGTCTTGAGCTTTACGGATGTGCTGTTTATGCCAATCGAATGGTAACTTATTCCAAAATTAAAGATCAAGCAATATCAAGCACTTGTTCCACTGTGTAGAGGGCAGGGTCAACTGGCACAGTCAATGACTTGATATAGGGCACTATTAAAAAGACAGTCACATGGTTTGCTTGTATTCACAACTGGCACCTTACCAGAGATTAAAGACTCAGAGGAGAAGCATGAATTTGGCATCAACAGCCATACAGGAAATTTTGTGCTTGAGACAAAATACATAAATCAAGTCCTCAAGCACCGCCTCAATGCTGTCGTCTCTTGTTTCTCCTGGGAAACTTTAGTGTGACCACTGTCAGTGCTGTTGGGGTGGTTGCCTTGGAATCCCTTATCTCTAAGCCCTGTAGCAGCTGTACCTCCTACACATATGTTTGTTACATCACTTTAGCGGAGATTGAAACTAGGAACAATAAATTATACTACACAGAGTCTGCCTGGCATATTTTAGCCAGGGATAAAAAAAAGACTTGAAATTATATATTGTCTCTAACATTTTAAAGAAAAAATATAAAAACTGCCCCAGGGGAGTGAAGCCCTTTCCCATCCCAGTCAACCCATGCATACCACTAGATATGTCATTAATTAATGAATACACTGATCCTCAAAACCTATATAACTTTTTGTCATAATGTTGAGTCCGTGTACCCCCCCAAAAAAAGTACTATGTGTGTAAAGTACGCAATTATACTCAATAGTTACCCAAAATCACCACAGAGACGAAGATACGGTCCAACCCACAAAAGCGTGTTTTACTCAGCAGTGAAAAGGTTAACAACAAGGTTCAGCTTCAAGCGATACAACAGCAGCGCGACCAGCTAGCAGGCAAGACGTTCAATCCAGAAGCCTTCTCAGGGAGAGTGAGAACCAGTGTTCATAAGAATGTCCTTTAATGTCCTATGATGAAAGGGTTCGCCGAAAGTCCGCTGATTGGAGAAATCTCGATCCTTCTTCGGTCCCTTGCTCCTCATTGGTCCTGGGGTCTTCCATTGTTCTTTTCCCGGAGGGTCATCAGCATATCATACATTCATACACATTTCTTACTCTAACCTAGCAATGCGCATAACCTACTGCCGTAACATGCGGTCTCTTAGCGACTAAGCTAACAATATGGGTTATGATTTTATCTACCCTGAGACTATTAAATATGACATGCTTATTTCAATCATTCGCTGGTCTGCGGTTATTTGTTGATTATTCCATCTACAAAGATAAAGCACGGTTTTAATAAATAGGAATGCATTTATATATTAAATATGAACAAGTCCTATATGAATGTGAGTGTGTCAGTATGTTTATTAATGCGTAATTTCGAACAGTCTAAAACCTGCGAAAGCGTGAACGAGCGTCACGGCACGTGCGTATATTTGCATTCGTCCGCGTTCACATTTTCCCGCACTTTTGCGGTCCTTTGTTAGCTATGCAGAGATTGTTTATTTTTTTTTTTTGTTATAATGCTTTAATTCTGTTTCGACAGGCCACCCTTCGATAGACCCCTCAATCTATCACCCTAAACTCTCTCTAATGTTGGATTATAAAATAAAACATTATTGGTTAATTCTATGCTCTCTGTCACGTTCATAACCCATTCTGTTTTCTTCCCCTTGCATCTTATTATTCCTTGAACACATTTCATACTTAGCACAATAATCATGATAACACCCATTAACAGTACTAACAGTTTAATTACCCCAGTAGCTAGTGCTTTTGCCCAGTCCCCTAATCCTGAGAACCAATTTATGGGGTTCAACCATGACACCCATTCTGCTACTTCCTCTCCTACACTGGACAGAGATATATTGTGAGACCTACGGAACTCCCATTTCAATTGAAGTATTTCATCCAGGTTATGGCCTATTACTTCATGCGGGTCCTCAGTATTATTAGTGATGTAGGTGCAGCACTTAACTCCAAACTGGGTGGCCAGAGTGACACAATAACCTCCTGTGACAGATGTCAAGTAATTTAAAACCATTCTATGCTGTGTCAACTCCTTTTTATAGGCCTGTAATTCTAAACCTGTATACCAAAAAGTATTGTCGTACATGTCAGTATGTTATCAATTAATTTTGCTAAGGCGTGGATGTATTTGTAATTAAGGGTACCTCTAGCAGTCCTTGTGAAATCTAAGGCTACTAAGAACTGAAACCCGGTTGACTCATTTATCAAATCTGTAGCCACAGGTTTACCTTGGTGTGGTGCACTTCTTTTATATCTGTGTTCATAAGGAACATGTACATAAGGAGGGGGACTAGATCTATGTACATTAAGCATGGTCTCGTGTGATATGGTCAGTACTTCAGGTCCTATCCTACCCAAAAAACATAACCCTTGGGAGTTAGGGGCCAGCCACTTATAGGCTCTTCTTCCACAAATATAGTATACATCACCCGGGAGAATAAAGGGGACATTGTGGTGTAACAAGACTTGACATAATTCACCCACAAAACTCCCTTTACCCATTGCCTTCATTTGGGTTTTACAATTATTTTCATTTACTATATTTCTACAATACTAGGGATGGACATTTCCCACAGCTATTTTTGTTGTGTTTATCCACCAACCTAGTGTTTGGAAACCTTTCCGGTTTCTGACCTCTTGTACTCTTTTAGTCAGTATGGGCTCACTATCAGCTCTTACGGAGTATACCATTGTATGATTATGCCATATGGTTTCCCAATAACCTAACCTCATATGGCTTGTAAAATTAATACACATTAGGGATTTATCTGTGAATGCTAGTATGGAAACCTCTAGTGCTAACGCTAGTATGGAGAACCCAAGAATTCAATTCCTGCAATATCCACACACCCCTATAAATGAACAAACTTGCCTAAGTCTAAGACTAGGGGATCCGGAAGCATTACATTTTTCAGTTAGTGGCATCTCACCTAATAAATGAAGTAGCTCAGAGTTATTTAAAGGGACTGGAATCAGACCGAAATTATCTTGTCTCTGAGGTACATGGAGCATACCCAACATTCACTATGGTTTAAGACCTTCCCCACTAAAGCGTGATAATGATCTAAGGGGCGCCCGTCAAACAAAGGTTTATATTTGGTTTGACACAATTGTACACAACTCCATCACTGGGGCGCAAGTTTTACAAATGCAATATTCCTCAGATGACAATCCCGTACATTGATCTTTCTCCTCAGAGATAGAGCGCTTCTCATACTCGGAACCTATAATGTTAGGCATAGCCCATGATTCCATACTACCGTCCGCTTGGTACTCATCATTTACTTCACTACCAGACCCGATCTCCACCAACCTTTTACCATCTCGGGAACCGAATATACTAGAAAGGAATAGAAGAGTTAAGAAAAACAATATGGACTCCATCCTTGGTAGGATGTTAGTAATTCATTTGCTGGGTTTGGTCAGTCTCGACTTAGTCTTCCTGGAATAGGCACTCGAGATCAGGGGCGATCGTTACAACTTCCTCATCTTCTCGGACCTCCTCAGGATTGATGGCTCTTTTATAGTGAGACGAATGGAGCCAAGTATTCCTTTCAGCAACCTTTATGGAGCTGGTGCTAGTAAGTAACACTTGGCACGGTCCTTCCCACCTGTCAATCAGACAACCAGAACGTAAGAAATTCCTAATCATCACAAACTCACCAGGTTCGATATCATGACAATTATTCTGTGGCATGTCAGGCGCTATCAACTTAATACATTTATGTTGTTTCTTAAGCTGCTTGCTCATCTGTATGAGATAAGGGACAGTCACATCATTATTGCATTTCAATTCTTCCTGTGGGTCTACCATTACGTGGGGCTGACGTTCAAACAATATTTCATAAGGGGACAAATTTAGTGGAGATCTAGGAGTAGTCCTGATGCTATGAAGGACGATGGGTAGTGCCTCGGGCAAGGCTAACCCGGTTTCAGCAGTTACCTTACTGAGTTTGTTTTTAATAGTGCCATTGAACCTTTCTACCTTCCCACTGGCTTGTGGGTGATATGGGGTATGCAACTTGCTAGTGATTCCCATAAGCTGGCACATGCTCTTAAATACCTCTCTAGTAAAGTGACTACCTTGGTCACTTTCAATCACTTTTGGTATACCAAACCTGCAAAAGAATTCTTGGACCAGCTTCTTTGCAGTGAAAGCAGCAGTGTTGGATGCAGCCGGGTAAGCTTCTACCCAGTGAGAGAACATGTCAACACATACCAAAACATACTTTAAATTCCTTCAGGGTGGTAACTGTATAAAATCAATTTGTATTACCTGGAAAGGACCCTCTGTTGGCGGTATGTGTGATGGTTCTACAGGAATGGACTTACCAACATTTTTCCTCAGGCATATAAGACATGACTTAACTTTCTTATCCGCCATTCCAGAAAATTCTGGTGCACACCATTAGGATCTTACCAATCTGCTCATACCTCCCCTCCCCAAGTGGGTCAGACCATGTGCTGCTTCAGTTAAGGCAGGGAGATATGCTCTGTGAGCCACTGGCTTCCCTTTTCCATCCTTCCAAAGCCCTGTGAGCTCCTGCTCACATCCTTTCACCTTCCAGGCGGCCTTTTCCTGTGGGGAACACAGTTGCTGCATTTCTATTAATTTCTGCATAGTTAGAGATTCAAATACCATTCATTTGTCAAATTTTACATTTTTCAATGTCACAACAATGGCTGCTTCCTTGGCAGCTTCGTCAGCTCTTTGATTTCCTAATGACACTGTGTCCGTCTCGTATGTATGTGCTTTGCATTTGATCACTGCAACTTGTGTTGGCAGCTGTATGGCTTCTAACAGTCCTTTTATGTGTCTGGAGTGTGCTACAGGTGTCCCAGCTGCTGTCTCCACAGGGCTCCAAAATCGTGTACTACACCGAAAGCATACCTTAAATCCATGTAGATGTTAGCAATTTTTCCTTCTGCTATTTCACATGCCCTTCTCAAAGCTACAAGTTCTGCTACCTGTGCTGAGTGTGGTGGTCCTAAAGGTTCAGCTTCTACTATACCTTAATCGTCTACTACGGCATAACCAGTACACAACTCACCTGTGTCAGTCTGTCTGTGACAACTCCCGTCCGTGTAAAAGATCACATCTGCACCATCTATAGGGGAACCCCGTATGTCAGGTCTTGCAGTAAAAGTCTGATTTAGATAGTCCATACAGTCATGAATGTCTGCTTGTCCGCTAAATCCAGTCGTTTCCAGATCCCTGTCCACCCTTTGTGCAACATGAGGCACATACGGCAAATACGAAGCTGGGTTTAGCGTATTACACCTTTTAATTGTAATATTAGCGGGTGCCATAAGCGCCAATTCCCATCTTGTAAACCGTGCAGACGAGACAAATTCAACAGGGCAGATACAGCATGTGGTACATGAATAGTCAAATCGTGGCCTAGTACTACATCTTCACTTTTACTCACCAGAAGAGCGGCAACCGCCACTGCACCGCCACTGCTCTGAGACAAGTTGGGAGTGATTTAGCTACAGTGTCTAGCTGGGCACTGTAGTATGCCACTGGTCTATTAGCATCTCCATGCTTCTGTGTCAGTACTCCTGCCGCACAACCAACAGCTTCTGTGCAAAATAGGTCAAAAGGTTTAGTATAATCAGGGATTCCAAGAGCTGGAGCTGACATTAAACCTTCCTTTAGATTTCTAAAGGCTAGCTCTGACTCTTCTGTGTGTATTACACGGTCAGGCTTAGAAGCAGAGATTAGCTAATGTAGTGCTAACGCTAGTATGGAAAACCCAAGAATTCAATTCCTGCAATATCCACACACCCCTATAAATTAACAAACTTTCTGTTGGTTCTGCGGAAGTTTGATTTCCTGTATAGCTTTGATTCTGTCCTCTGTCAGATGTCTTAACCCTTTGGTGAGGCAGTGTCCTAAGTACTTGACTTGACTTTGACATGGCTGCAACTTTTCCTTTGATACCTTGTGTCCTGTTTGTGCGAGATGAAACAACAATTTTTTAGTATCATGCAATGACGTTTTAAAGGATTCTGAACATAGCAACAAATCATCTACATACTGTATCAAAACCGACCCATTACTGGGTTAAAAAGATTGCAAGCAATCATGCAAAGCCTGTGAAAAGATACTTGGACTGTCAATAAAACCTTGGGGTAACCTTGTCCATGTGTACTATAACTCTTTGAACGTAAAAGCAAATAGATATTGGCAATCAGGATGTAAGGGAATGGAGAAAAATGCAGGACATAGGTCAATTACGGTGAAATAAGTAGAGGTTGCACTGACTCTCTACCACCTTCTTAACACCCCTCAAATCTTGCACGAGCCTAAAACCCCTCCCCCCAGCCTTCTTGACTGGAAATATGGGACTATTAGCTATGCTAGATGTGCGAATCAGAATCCCTTGTTGCAATAACTGTTCAGGAAGAACACCTACTTCTACCTCAGGTTTCAAAGGATACTGGGGTATTTTTGGCGCTTGCCTACCACTTTTTAGAGTTACCATAACCGGTGATACATTAGCCATTAATCCAGTGTCCTGCCCATTCTTGGTTCACAGATGACTAGGTAGTTGTGACAACATTTCCTCTACTTGAGCTGGGAACTGCATTTTACCAGGGGAAAGAATCATTAACTTAGGAGGAGCCTCCAACATGTCCTGAACTTCCTGTGCATGAGACCCTGGAATATCAAAGAACACCCCATCAGGAGTACAATATATTACACAACCCATCTTACACAGCAGGTCCCGTCCGAGTAGATTGGTAGGAGCTGATGCTGCAAGGAGAAAAGAATGTTTAGTGTGTAAAGGACCGATTGTAACTTCTGCAGGTGCAGTTAGGGAATACTGTTGTACCTCCCCTGAGACTCCTACTGAGCGTATGGTTTTCCTAGTTAAGGGTAAAGCAAGAGGAGAAGTTAGGACAGATCTGGCCGCCCCTGTGTCCACAAGAAAAGTTTGATTAATGCCTGCAATTTTGACCTCTACATTAGGCTCTTCATTTGGGCCTCTAATCAATCCTATCTGCATGAGATCACAGGTATGACCTGACCCTCATTGGTTTTTGGGACTAGTTGCCTGATCCCTTCTGGCCTGAGCTACAGCAATGTCCACTCTCCTCTCAACAAACCTGTTGTTAAACCTGTTGTCATACCTGTTGTCATCCCCTTCCCTGGGCCTATAAGGCCCCTGTTGTGGTGGTCTCCAATTGTTATTGTTATACCCAGTATGACCTACATTCCTCCTACAGCTCGTGGCTTTATGCCCCAGTTGCCCACACTTAAAACATTTAAAAGACTGTCTTTTTCTTTCATTTTCTGTCTTGTTATGTGTTATGTGTGAATGTGTGTGTGTTTGTGGACATGTATACTTAATGTCATTAGCTGTTCAGTCCGCCTCTCCTTCCTTTTACTTACATTTCTCTCATGTGATACTGCCAATGATCTGATCCTGACTACATCTAAGTCCTGCCACTCTGGTTCTGATATCTGGATCCTTTTCTTTACTGTATCCAGAAATCTAGTCATCAATACTGAAACTGCCAGTTCTCTGTGATGGGGATTAACTTTAATATCTTCAATTCCTGTGTGTATTTTATCATTTCTACCAGGGCCCTTTGAATGTAATCATCTACACTTTCATTTTCCTTCTGTTTTATAGTGGAGAGTCTTTGCCATTCTACATATACAGGGAATTTTATGCTAAGTTGTTTACAAATATTATCAATATTTGTGTAATTGTCAGCTTCCGTTAAAGGCTTGTCTTCTTCAATTAAACATGTTTTAAAGAAATCTGCAAAATCGGTGCTAGGAGGCATACAAGCTCTAAGCATCACACGCCATTCCTTGTTAGTGGGTTCATGTGCATTTCCCACATCTCTAATGTACTTCTGACACTTGGCCAAATCTTTAGTGGGATTTGGGAACTCAGTTATCATGTGACGCAATTCTGTCCTAGACCATGGGATGTGCATTGTGACTGTTTGCACAGGCACAACCCCTTCAGCATCTGCATGCCCAGCAGGAACACTGAGTGTGCCCACTGGGTATACCCCTTCACATCCTAAAAATTTCTTATGCCTACCATCAGTGTCTACACATTTAGGGTCTTTGGGCCTGATCCAGCGCTACGAAAATTCGCACGACGGGCGAATGCGAACGTTCGCTCGGGCGTATCAACATACACGCCCCTAACACTCCCATAGTAAAGTCCCTGCTTACGGCGGCTATACCCTACACTGGGTACGCCCGTCGGCCGTACGAAAATTCGCAGAAAATACGCTGAGCGTACGGGCTTAGCACGCCCATACTGTACAATTTAAATGGCTATCCCCGCCTCCCTGTAGTAAAACGGGCGCCCAGCCGACCATCGTAAAAAAAGTACGCCCCGCGAGCGAAAAATACGCTAACAATACGCCCGCTATTCGCTCATGACGCTCGGGCGACCGGAAGCTGTCATACTGGGCATGCGCGTTGCGAATTTTTCGCAGAATTTTCGCATACGCTCGTCGTACGCTCGCTTGCGGTCGTTGCTCTGGATCAGGCCCTTTGTGGGTAATTGACCTAGTTAAAAGTGCAGGTGTTTTATCCACAAATATGTTTGTAGATTGCGTATTTTCACTAATAGATGCGTGGGTAGATGGAGCTATAACAGTATGTATAGCGTGCGTGCTATTAAGTATATATGCGTGCGTACTAATGGGCGCAGATACTATGGCATCTGGTATTGCAGTAGATGCGACCGCCGCTTGGAGTGAAGCAGTAGCAGCAACTACAACAGGTGTTGCTGAGACCTGTGGTGCCACAGCCGCAGCACCATGTGTTCCAGCACTTGGCCTATATCAGGACAAGCAGTATGAAAACATGAATCATCCTTACCACCTCCCATATAGGGAGGAGGGGGAGGTGCGTGCATGGGTATCATGTGCGCAGCATTAGCGTGAACAAGCGATGTGTTCGCGCTTGCGGTTATTTGCACCGGAGATGCGCTCACGGAGCTTTCGCGCCAAAGTTTACCCTCGTGCAGCCACAAAACAAAACTTTTGATATATTTTTCTTGCTTTTTGTTAGATTTAACTCTACAAATTTGAACACTTAAATTATTCAGATTGCTTTCATCGAAACTTCCAATGTTTGGAAACCTTCTCTCACATGACTTAGTCAATTTGACCCAATGACTACAATCCTTAGTCGCAACAATACCGTATTTTCTATTCATTATAAACAAAGCCGACCCCTCCAGCATTTCTGGCCTTGCCATGTCTGCAACGACCCTTCTGCTCGCTCCATATCGAGTCAATCCACTACCCATATTCAAAAACTGTCCAACTATTATGGGTATATTGTACTGCACAATACGTACTTTAAGAATACGCAATGGTAACAATTCACCAAAAAGTCAAATAACACAGCGTACACTGCGCAAATCAAGGAAACACTACCGGATTTCTCAATTAGCCCATCGGTGAAGACTAAAAACCAAAATCACTACACCAGTTTCTTCAATTTCCTAGATTAAAAGACACTCCACCAAAGATAACTAGCTGCTAATAATGGTCCAGGAAAACACTAATTTTAACCACAGTTTTTTTGTCCATCTTTCATAAAACTCAATAAAACTTCAATATAACTTCAATAACTTCAACAATATAATAATTCCCGGAATTTTGTTTCCAACGCACCGAAGTTTACAGCTTCTCATTCATAAACTATAGGGAAAACAAAAGGTCCTAGCTTTGTGGCGACAATAGGATTAAAAACACATGGTTTTTGCACTGCAAATGCGATCACAAATGTACCGATAAACGCACACCTTGCAATTAACCCTGACTATACCAGCGTGTAATTACGTACTCTTACACGACTCTATCCCAAATTCACAGTAAGTTTTCTACCCCCACTATACAGTGCTCGATAAACTGACACCAGGCACAAAATATTAGCAAATAAAAATAAAAATATCACATTTACTTACCATACCCTCCACCCTTTGTCAGTGAAATGAGCACTGTGAGAAGTCAGGAAAATACCTCTACTTAACAAGCCCCCAAATTGTTGAGTCTGTGTACCCCCCAAAAAAAGTACTATGTGCGTTAGTACGCAATTATATGCAATAGTTACCCAAAATCACCACAGAGATTGGGTCCAACCCACAAAAGCGTGTTTTACTCAGCAGGGAAAAGGTTAACAGCAAGGTACAGCTTCAAGCGATACAACAGCAGCGCGACCAGCTAGCAGGCAAGACGTTCAATCCAGAAGCCTTCTCAGGGAGAGAGAGAACCAGTGTTCATAAGAATGTCCTTTAATGTCCTACGATGAAAGGGTTCGCCGAAAGTCCGCTGATTGGAGAAATCTCGATCCTTCTTCGGTCCCTAGCTCCTCATTGGTCCTGGGGTCTTCCATTGTTCTTCTCCCAGAGGGTCATCAGCATATCATACATTCATACACATTTCTTACTCAGCAATGCGCATAACCTACTGCCGCAACATGCGGTCTCTTAGCGACTAAGCTAACAATATGGGTTATGATTTTATCTACCCTGAGACTATAAATATGACATGGTTATTTCAATCATTCGCTGGTCTGTGGTTATTCGTTGATTACTCCATCTACAAAGATAAAGCACGGTTTTAATAAATAGGAACGCATTTATACATTAAATATGAACAAGTCCTATATGAATGTGAGTGTGTCAGTATGTTTATTAATGCGTCATTTTGAATATTATAAAACCCACGAAAGCGCGAACACGCGTCATGGCACGCACGTATATTTGCGTTCGTCCGCGTTCACATTTTTATGCACTTTTGCGGTCCTTTGTTCACTAGCTATGCAGAGATTGTTTATTATTTTTCTTTTTAGTTATGTTTTAATTCTGTTTTGACAATAAGTTCATATAAGTAGATCTAATAGTGTTTTCAGTGCTGAATTCAAACAATGTTTTGGAATGACTATCAGGTAAGGATTTTTATTTTAGTCCCAATTCAAGTTTACAATATTACATTTACATACCCTCCAACATGACCCATTCCATTAGGTACAAAATACTCTGCTCTTTTGTTTCCAACTGTCAGTTACCATGGTAACCACCTTTGTTTTTTAAATATCAGTTAATTCATTTAAACCAGGTGAGTGACAGTTGGAAGATCAGGAGCGGATTAAATTGTACCTATTGGAATGGGTCATGTTGGAGAGTCTGCATTTATTAACTATACAGACATAGTAAGCAATTAACACACTTGAAATGTTGATGCATAGCAATTTCCCCTGTGGTTTCCCCCTGGAGCATCCTTTTTAAGGGTCAAACAAGAGTTAGCCAGCATAATTTGAGTCCCTTGCCATGATACCACTTTTCCAGTATGGAAAGGTCCAGGTGTGAATTCAAGAAGTTGATTTTCAAAGGTGTGTTACATCCCATGGTAAGAGATTGTCCAAAATTTCTTTATAGTTGTCTATCTTATGGTTCTCTAAAAAGCTCTGTCAAATACTCTTGAGAGCCTCACATGGACTTTTTTTTGCCCGATTAAGCAGATCATCAAATTTCCTATCAAGCACTATTTCTCTTATTTGAGGTTCTACAAAAACTCCTCTTCACTGATATTTTGAATTTTTATCCTAAGTGTGCAAATGCAAGCCCATTTTGATCCATTGCTTTGAAAAGACTAAGCTTTAAATGGAGAAGATGTAGATATACTTTTTCAGATCAACAAGAGGTGCACTGACAGCATTTTTCTTTCCTGGGGTTATTGATGTTCACTTTAGCTACTGTTTCTGAATGTAAAGGTTTCTCCGATCTGTGCTGTGTCTGTAGATAGAGAAAGCATTGCTGAAATGTGTGTGGTTATTGATTTAAGGTATTACTGTCATATGTAGAACTAGTTATTGTTATAGATGTAATGTGTGGCGATGGTGTGGGGGTGGTGCTGTAATGTGTTACGGTGGTGTGGGATGTTAGTATAAGTAGTGGTGGTGTACGGAATTACCATGATGATGGGTTGGTAAGGGGTATTGCTAGATTTTCGGATGCAGTCGCCGTTTGACAGCCCGCTTTGCGAATTAGAGACAGCCGAAAGTTACTTTACGGCTGTCTCTATTTAGAATAGGGGGCCATTTTAGAATTTTTTTTAAGAATGGGTGAATGTGCCGAACAGCATACTCGCCCATTCATTTTTGCACAGGACCCAACGCATCTGCCGCAGACCTGCCACTGACATCTCCTCTCCAGAGCATTTTAGTATTAGGGGGGAGTTAGGGTTAGGTTTTTAGGAAGGGAGGGTTAGGACTTTAGAAGGGGAGGGTTAGGGTCAGGCTACGGGGAGGAGGGTCTTAGGGTTAGGCTATAAAGAAGGGAAGGTTAGGGTCAGTCTAGGGAGAAGGGAGGGTTAGGGTCAGACTGCGGAGAAGGGAGGGTTAAGGTGAGCCTGCGGGGGAGGGAGGGTTGGGGTAATGGAAGTTCGAAACTGGCTGGGAGAGAATGGCCCTATTGAAATAGGGCTGTTCTATGCGGGGACCCACACCCCTAGAATTTGTGGGGGTGATGAAGGTTATTGCTATAATGTGTGATGGGGCATTGGTGTATTGTTTGAAGGCAATAAGGATAGTACAGGGTATTGCTAATATAGGTAACATGTGGCGTATTCTTAAAATATGTAGGGTGGGTATGGCATTGCTATAGATAATATGGTGTTGGGTATTTCTGTTTTCTGTAGCTGGTGGATAGCAGGGCATCATTTAATATATTTTATATACTTTGAGGCATTAAAAATATATATCTGCAATTAATTTAACAACAAATCAAAATCCCCAAAGTTTTTGGTGGCCTAGGCAACACCTCGGCCTAAGTCCATTCTTTATATCTATAACCACCTTTTGAGCAACTGATATGTATGCTTTCCATGTACATAAATAAGGCAAAATAGATACTATAAAAATAAAAGACTTCAAAACAGTAATGTTGCAGTGATTATAATAGGGGAAGCACATAAAGTATACCCACTATTCATTACCCATTCCAAAGTAATCTTCATCAGCTACAGTCTTACATCAGTGGTGCACACATTAAAGTCTTTACACCCTTCAGGATGATGCAATGGAATCAAATAACAACTGTAAAACAAGGTCTTCACTGTTTGCTATTTGAAATCCACTTAAAGTTGTCAGTTTTGGAAATTATTTCCTTGTCTCTGTTTTTCTGGTGTAATCCTTTAGTGGCAAAGGGCATATCTGACGTATATATTTATTTGGACATATTTCTTCTTGCTTTCTTTATTAAATAAAATGACTGTACTTTATAGGTCTGTTTTATTACTTAGTGAGGATTTTTTTGAATTGCATATGAAAGGTTCAACACAATGTGATTTCTATTTCATTGAATAGTTATAATGTCTTAGCAGTAATGCATATTTTCCCCCACAATCTCCTATTGTGTATCTCATTCTGAAATAGCTATCAGTTTCCAAAATGTGTTCTTAATATATATATATATATATATATATATATATATATATATATATATATA
>WWET01000054.1:1121251-1136320 GCA_011038615.1 Limnodynastes dumerilii
AGAGAGAGAACGAACAGAAACCTGGATCATATACAGCTTCCCTTAATCCAGTGTTTATCAAAATATAGATATTTTAAATGATTCAACAACAATACCTTCCTTGGAAATATTAGTCTGCCACCTAAACATACCTGTCACTCCTATAACATGAATATAAAAAAAAAAAAACAAAAAAAAAAAAAAGAGTTCCGTACTGATTAAATTTATAAGTGAGTTTGCCCCACACATCGATCAACATTCCATAGTAGTTATGTTGTTATGGCAGCCTTTGGTTTGCCACCTGCTGGCCACAAGCGGTAATGCTATTTTATGCATCGCTTATCATCCTTGAATAGTTGTTGCAAACCATTTAAGTTGGTGTGACACACCTGATAAACTATACATACACCAAGCTACACTAATTTAATTATAGTTTACATTGTGGAAAAGTAAATGGACACTTAGAAAGTATCACAATAAAGCATCATTATTTCAGATACATATATAAAATATTGTCCACTTTCTATATCTTCATTAACAACATTCAGCATATCACAATATATTTTAGTGACACATCAGCCTGTTGTGATGACATACATGTGTGCTCTATCATACTGCTTTAGACCAGAGGTTCTCAATTTATGGTGGGATTATTACCATGAGAGAAATCTATGGCACATGTAATAAATAGGAGACTGAAGGACATGTAAACATTATAGGGTAAGCACAGAGGCCGGATTAAGGGCCACATGGGCCTGGGGCTAAAATGGCCCATTGGAGTGGGCATGACCAGCCATGCACTAGTGTGACCAGTATCGCACAAGGGGCATATACTTACTAACATTACTTTGCTCCCTGAAGGCTCATAAGGCACATCTGCGCTCCACAATGGCTGATGGGAGGAGCTGCTGCAGAAGAGCATCTGCAGAGAGGTGGAAATTGGCCATTTTACATTTTATTCCAGTAATCATATTCACTGAATTTCTTGATGGGCTTATTTTCAGATGGAGGCCTGGGGCTGCAGTCCCATCCACCCCATTGTTATTCCTGCCCTGGTGTTATTGAGGCTTATATGTAATAAAGTATTTCAGGGCTGAATGTGCAAAAAACAAACAAAAAAACCCTCAAATCTCATTGTAAACATACTGGGATTGATCATGGATCTGCAAGATAATGGCACACATGTAAAAATATAAAAGGGGAGGGGCATTGACCAAAAACTATGGTGAGCAAAGCAATGGCTAAGGGACAAGGAATGGAAATAGTGGTAGATACAGGACCATAAGGCCGGATCCAGTGCTTGTTACATTTCATCGTGTAGTGTATTTATGCTGGCGTAATTTATGCACTCCCCTTGCTCGTACTTACTTTGGCCATTTTACACATCCCAAACACTACCTTAACTTTTCAAAGCGTAACTACTGATTTGCATAAAGGTGTCACGTACATAAGTACCTAAGCACGTCCTTACTGTACGATTTAAATGCCTGACCCCGCCTCCCAAGCGTTATTACGGCTGTCGTATGGCCATCACTTCCCTTTGTTCGTAGTTACGCTGTTGATACAAGGCTGGTACGTACATTCAGAGTTACGTGATGTAACATCTGCCGCGCACATGCACAGTACATACAAAACAGCGTTTTTACGTCTCCGGCTAGCGTAAATACACTAGAGTGCGTAGCTCAGGATCTGGCCCATAGTAAGGATGCTGGGAGAGATAAAAGAGTTGAAAAACATTAATTAAGGAGCGGATAACGTGGATAAGAAGGAAAATGGAGATAACTGGTACTCAACAATGATTTCATGTAGGCACAAATATAAATATATGAAAGATAAAGCAACAATACAAATTATGAATTATATGAATACCGTCAACATATAAAACCCTAAAACAGTGTTCTCCCCAGGGCATTTTAGCCGGGTGCTCTACCCGGCAATTTTAGCTTACCACCCGGCCAGACCTGACCAAATCGTTGATTGTGATCTCCAGCTTTCAGTCTTGGTTGTGCTCCAATGGACTGTAAAGGCTTAGTTCCCAGTAGTGCAGCACCAGCGAGGCGTTTCGCAGTGTGAACGTATGTCTGGATCCCGTCAAGTATTATTATTGCAAAGTATTACACTGCTCCCACCCAGCTGCTATTTAATACCACCCGGCTGGCAACATTTTCTGGGGTGAACACTGCTAAAACATGAGTCAGAATCATATTTTTAAAGTTAAGTTGAACATTGCTGTAATAAGCTTTCAGTTTTAATCCAGAACTAACAGCAATGCAGATAATTTCATATATATCCAGAATCATCAGTGATATCCTACACTAAGAGGCTCATTGAGGTTTGACTTAAGTCGAGGGACTCATAGACTTAATAGAAGAGATGAAGGTTAATGAGTCGTCTGTGCACAATATTCCACATTTATTACTTAATCCCTTTACAGCCTATATCCGATTTATATTAAAACTCTTGAGTCTACTAATCATAATGTCACAATGGCCCTTTTAAGTGTTTCAATCTGGAAAGTATAGATTTCTAAAAGAAACAACATTAAACTAGAAGTGATAAAACACTGTCCGCAGACCGAAAAAAAGGAAGCGTTATTGACTATTTTCAGTCAGTCTCTTCAATGTTGGTCATATAAAATGAAACAAGAACATTACTTATTAAAAGAAATATAGTAACTGTGTAATCTCATAGTGGATGGACCCAGAGTAAATCCCAGCACTACCCTAGTATTTATATGTGGTTAATAAATTAGGCAGGATATGCTGCTAATATACCTAAGAATGGTGGGAATTAGTCTCAGCCGAGCTTAGAAAAATAAATCAGGAAGTAAAAGATGTCACTGCGTAGTTATAGTGGCACAGAAGACCGTAAACTATGTCCATGGAGTATGGATAGTATATAACAAAAGGTATAAATTATATATTTTACTCATCTTATATTTAAAACATATAGCAGGATACATTATCCGGAACTGAGAGTTAAAGGTTTTTTGTCCTGTATGTGTAATGGTAAAGAAAAAGTATGTGATTTTTATGCATGTATGGAGTTTGTGTGTTTGCAGGGAAGTCATATTTCATCGGCTGCAAACAGTATTAGAGTTGAAAGATGATGTTTCCTATCCCAAGTCTAAATCTATAAATGTAAAAATCGGTGTGTGTGTGTGTGTGTGTGAGACTGGGTGTGGCATGGTACCGGAAAAGGTCAAGTGAGCGTGATCTAATAGCCCCACCCATTGATGACACAGTGTGACCACACCCAGCGACCTTATAAACAAGTCACCTTTGCTGACCACACCCACTGGTTTGGAAGTGATTTAAGTGCTTCTGAGGGCTGGAGAACGGAAATATCCTATCCCAGGTATGTGCGCACAGAAAAAAAGAGCGCTATGGCATCTCAGCCAGAGATATATATAACAATATCTATATATAAAAATGGACGCGTGTGTGTGTGTGTGTGTGTGTGTGTGTTACAGCATAACTCTGGAATGCCTGAAGCAATTTACACCAAACTTGGTACACATATGACTTACAATCTGGAAACAAATACTATGGGGGTTAGACACCCCTAGGAATGGGGGTTGGAAGGGGGTCACATGTAAAAATAATGGAAAACAACAGATATTAGTGTCGCATCCACAGTTTTTGGGAGATGAATAGTGACACTCCCGATGCCGTTTAAGTCCAACTTCAGCCCCCATTAGCATGGGGGATGAGAAGGGGTGAAAAATAAAATGTCCAAAATGACTGACATTACTGTCAAATCCATAGTTTTCGGGGTCACTAATCCGATTGGTGACAGATGTCCATCTGAATGATGGATAAGAAAGAAAATATCACAGAGTGGTAATACTGGCTCTCATAAGACATACCAGTGGCGGTTGGGGTCCCAGTAGAACCTCCCATTGGTGTAGGCTGGGCAGAACTTTAACAAAGGGAGTCTGTTCTGAGTCGTCTACTGGATGAATTTGGATAACAGGGGGGATTACGGGAGTGGCAGAGGAGTGACAGGGGAGTAGCAGTATAGTGACAGGGGGAGTGACCGGAGGAATGATGGGAGTGACGGGAGTAGCAGAGTAGTGATTTTTTCTTTGTAGAAATAATATATAACAACATTTTATACCAACACTGTGACTATAGGGAGGTGAAGTCTAAACAAAAACATGAACCAACAGCAGTCTTGTTGAAAACCATCATATAAACTGTAAGTTATGTGTATACAAAAAAACCTAGCTATATAATGCAATGTACTAATAAATAATGTTATATTAAACCATATTATTATATTTTATTTTAAACATTTTTATATAATATACATGGCCAATATTTAAAAGATTTTAGTTATTCACAAATTTTAAATCCCAAAAGATCTAATGGAAACCTTTTTAACATTTATACCATATTGATTTACATTGATAAACTATCAAATTCCATTTAATTACGTTCAGCAGTATTGTCTGAAATTAGGCAGATCCAGTTTTCAAATTTTAATATGGCAACAAATTTGCACAAAGTTGGCTAAACATTCCACTATAATTAGTCTAATTCCTTGGCTGTCTTATTTAATGTTTATTTATAGAGATACAAAATAAAAACCAAATGACAATATCAAATGGTCAAATAATTTGTAATAAATGTTTTCTGTGGTTATAAGTTTGTGAAACTCTTTATGAAAGAGATATTTTGTACTTATTTAGAATGTTACACAAGTTAATGAAATCACGTCATAAGCATTTCAGTTCCAATAATTTTAACTTTAACTAATGTGATTCCATGTAAAAAAAAACCCCACTTAATTTCCTCTTGCTAATTTAGTCATGTCTGGACTGTTTTAAGGTGTGGTCTGTATTTTTCAAACAAGAATGATGTTAAGATGAAGGGGCACAATTAAATATATATATATCTGTATAAGAGATTGGAATGAGACTTTAGTTTGTTGCCCTTGTTGTTTCAATTCATACTTAAAAGAAACATTTGAACAAAATGACTAGGGTGATTTTAAAAGTACAAAGCAAGCCTATAGGGCAATGGTTTCCAAACTTTTTTGATCTTGCGAAGTATCTGCTACTGCACTGCTTGTGTCAAATCATTTTCTGAGACATCAATGTTAAAGTAAATACAATAGGAATTATGAAATGTTCCACAAATAGCTCCCAACCATGTTTTCCATCCATATCCTATAGCACTTCAAATCCTTCTGTCACCAACCTGGCATTTTATCTATACACAATAACTGGGTATTGCTGATATAAAGGCTTTATCAAGAAGCGACCAACATTAAGTCTTAGGTCTATGAATACATAGATTTCCTCCCCTATCATAAAACAATTATTTTAGCCAGGTACGTTTCTGTTTAGGAGTTAACAAATCTATTTAGTCAGGTTCTAGATGTTAAAATGGGTCTAGATACAAACTCCCGCAAAATGTTCATATTCTGCTCGCAAGAAGAGTAAAATGGTAGCACTTTGTGTGTGCACACGGATATGGGTCGCCGCTGAGAATGGAACTATTTTGAAAGGGCCGTTCTCACCCAGTCAGTTCCGAACTGGTTGGGAGATCGATTGTGTTTGCCTAGAACACGGTATTCCGAATGGTCAGTATTGAATATAACCCCAACCCTTTCCATAATCCTTACCCTAAACCTCCCCATCTATAACCCTTACCCTCCCTTCCCCGCAGCCTAACCCTAAGATTCCTCTTCTATACCCTAACCCTTCCTTTCCCACAGCCTAACTCCAATACTCCCCTCCCCACAGCCTAACCCTAAGACTACCTTCCCCGCAGCCTAATCTTAATTCTCCCTTTCCCATAGCCTAACCCTAAGACTCCCCTTCTATACCCTGACCCTAACCCTGCCTTCCCTGCAGCCTAGCCCTCCCTTCCCCAGAGCCTAACCATAAAGGTCCTTGGAAAGGTTACTCACCTCTCCGGTGGGAGCTGCAGCGGGCTCGACGGATTCAGCTTCTGAAAATTAATGGGTAAGTAAGGCTATCGGCATACTTGCCCATTCTAAAAAAAAAAAATCAGACAATACTGCCTTTTAGAAATAGAGACAGCCGAAAATAATCTATTTCTAAAAGACAGCATTTGCGTCGTGGACTCCCAACGTGCACACAAACCTTGCTTCCAGAACAGATCTGGATGTGGTCGTTGCGTAGAAGGGGAGATATTTTCTAATTGAACAGTAAGAGCGTGTTAAGTCCCTAACATACTATTCTGACTTCTGAGACACGACCATTTTAAGTGAGGGCAGTGCGGAAATTTAGGGTTCACGAATTGTAACACCGTGCATGCAAGTGGATACAGTGGGGATCTGGCATTGGATACCCACTACTGTGGTGCTCGAATCAGAGGACTGAATCCAGTGCTGCATGACTAAATCTTAAAGACAAAATATAATGCACAGTAATATATTTATTTCTCTGCAGATCCCAGAGAACAGATGCAGATAAATCCACAGCTGCTGGGTCGCACTAACCAATCATCCGCGCACTTGCAACTACTTTCACTCGCAAAGATGGATTTCTGACAACCAGACAGGGTCTGCCTTAAATTTTACAACCTAAACGTGGATGTCTGGATCGGTGCACATTGTGAGGTTAGAGTCCACTCAGAAATGTCATGCCTCTGGATGGGTCTCAAGGCATTCTAATCAGGCAGCACTCATTCATGTCACCTGCAGAATAAAAGAAAAATACCCCAATTTTTCCAAACACAAAGGAAATGGGGGAATATTGGATCTTTTGATCCATTACATCAGAGGTTCTCAATGAAATGATGTCAAGTACCACTTTGTATATCATATAGACACATACCCATGACCCATATATTTCTTTTTAGGGTTTAATTTGTTGTTTACATATTTTTGCAGTGATTTTTAGGTATATTTTCTATATATGCAATTTAGCCTCCAAGATATTTTATTAATAATGTCCTCGGCCATTTGGTATTGTACCTCCTTACAACCTTACCCAAATGCCCTCAATACCACCCGATAGTGGTCCAAGTATCACCAATGCTACTAGTATCACTGGTTAAGAACCCCAGCATTACATCATATGTCTGCAAGTGTGAGTCCAGCCCACAATCGCCAAAGAATGTTGCGTTCACACAGTATAGATAGTCTGCCCAAAGGTAGAGTATAAGAAAAATCAGGCCCCTATAATCTAACAACAGGGATTGCTGGAGAGATAAAGGTAGGGGAATGAAGAAAGGGGGAGAGTTCTTTTGAGAATAAGAGGGGAGAATGTCATTTAGAATGGGAAGATAGAGGGGTGTAAAGAACAATAGTGGAGCGTGCCATGTAGCATAGGAGGATAGAGGGATGTGAAGAATAAGAGTGGAGGGGGCAAAGTAGAATAGAGGGGTGTAAAGAATATGAGTGGAGAGTGTCCTGTAGAATAGGAGGTTAGAGGGGTCAATGGCCTTTGTAACAAATCATACCAAGAAAGGCTAGAGGAACTAAACATGTATAGCTTGGAGCAGAGAAGGGAGAGGGGGGACATGATAGCAGCTTTCAAATACATCAAGGGTTGCGACCAGCTAGAGGACGGCACCATTTTTCAAAAGAAAAGGTGTAATAGAAAACGAGGGCATGAATATAAACTGGAGGGTGGTAGATTCAAAGGAAATGTGCAGAAAAACTACTTCACTAAAAGGGTGATAGATAAGTGGAATATTCTCCCATCTGAGGTGGTTGAGGCCAATACAGTAGAACAATTTAAACATGCTTGGGATAAATATAAGGGTATCCTAAATTGTAAACCAAATTGAGGGTAAATAGGGTCTAGGGTCAGTATAGTTTCAATAAACAAATGGGCAGACTAGATGGGCCATGTGGCTCTTATCTGCCGTCACTTTCTATGTTTCTATGTAGGGGTGTTAAGAACATGAGTGGAGAGTGCTCTGTAGAATAGGAGGATAGAAGGGTGTGAAGAATAAGAGGGAAGAGTGCCTGTAGAATAGGACGATAGAGGGATGTGAAGAAAAAGAGTGGAGGGTGCACTGTAGAATAGAGGGGTGTAAAGAATATGCGTGGAGAGTGCCCCAGTATAGAAGAGGAGTATATAGAGGATAGAGAAATAGTTGTAGAAGCAAGTGGATGAAGGTGGTAAAAGCTAAATATCTCTGTTTCTTATAAAGTGCGCTGAGGTCATGAGTTTGATTCCCGGACTAAGCCTTATCTATGTGGAGTTTGTATGTTCTCCCTGTGTCTGCGTTGGTTTTCTCCGGGTGCTTCAGTTTCCTCCCAAATGCCAAAAAGGAACATGCTGATTAACTGACTACTGACTAAATTAACCCTAGTCTGTATGTATGTGTAAGGGACCTTAGTATGTAGCTCCAATAGGGGCAGGGACTGATGTGAATGTCTAATGTTCTATCTAAAGCGCTGTGGAAAATTTGTGGCGCTATATAATTAAGCATTAATAATAGTAGTAATAATAATAATAATAATAGGATAGAGGGGTGTGAAGAATAGAAGTGGAGAGTGCCATGTAGAATAGGAGGATAGAGGGGTGTGAAGAACATGAGTGGAGAGTGCCGCGTAGAATAGGAGGATAGAGGGATGTGAAGAACATGAGTGGAGAGTGCCATGTAGAATAGGAGGATAGAGGGGGTGTGAAAAACATGAGTGGAGATTGCTATGAAGAACAATAAAAATTACAGTTACTTCATTTTGAGCCAATAAATTGATATTATTCATTTATTTATATAGTCTGTAGAGGGTATAGTATCTGTTGCTCATCAAAAATGAATGAGAACTGTTATTGTAGAGTAATGAAGCTATGATGTTAGTCAAGCAAATACTCCTGATAGAATCCTTCAGGTGCATCCATATCACTAAGAAGAAGTGTTGGTATTTCAGGATTAAAGAGTAAAGTAACTAGAATAAGAAATATATTTATAGGCTTCTAACAGTTATGTCCTATTCAGTCCATACAGTGCAGCAGATACGTTTCTGAACATTCAATCATCCTGACATGAACAAAATCATGTGCTTGTAAACCTGCTTTGATGACAAGTGCTTCAGGGATATCTGTATAATTGAAGTGTCCATGCTTATTTTACATGACAAGCTGTGGACAGTAGGACATATATTGTCTTGATTAAAACGCAACCAAATCTTGTATTTGTGAAATGAGGCACTTGAGGTTAACGTTCATTAATATTTGCAAAAGCACCATGAAGAATGGCAATAAGTTATTATTATTACTGTTATTGGACCATATTCACACCTAAAAAGCTTCTGCTTCTTAGGTGCGGAGTTTCCCGCATGCGTAGTAGGTCTACGTACCAGTTAGGGATTTAAAGACCGCACGGAGAAGTCTAGCTACAAAGAGGTGGCCTTAAGCCGCCTCGGGGGAGTGATTAGGGAGAAGTGGGAGGGGGGGGGGCGGGGAGAGGCAATGTCCGTCAGGGTGGGTAGAGGCATTGATGGAAACTATGCACGGTAAAATAAGGTAGCCCTATGGCACTCATAAGTGCCATAAGGTACTTAAAAACGGGGGGCGGGGCGGGGCGGGAGAGGGGACCGGAGAAGTTGCAAGTGTGAATCCGGTCTATTATCATCTGAACCATTTTACACAGATTTGGTAGTTGGTTTAATTATATGGTATAAATAAATTGTAAGGGCCGGATCCAGATGTAAGAACAATAGGAGACTTATGTATGTAGTAGTGTATATACAGTACAATTATTATTATTGCTTATTTTGCCACAGATTGTCCGCAGCACTCGACAGAGAACATTAGACATTCACATCAGCTGCATACTAAGGTCCCTAACATATACATTCAGACTATGCTTAATTTAGTCAGTAGTCAATTAACCAGCATGTATTTTTGGCATGTGGGTGGAATCCGAAGCAACTAGAGAAAACAAATGCAGACACAGGGAGAACACAGCAACTCCACACAGATAAGGCCTAGTCCAGGAATCAAACTCACGATCTCAGTGCTCTTGATAAGAAACATATTTAGTGTCTACAATCTTCATCCACTTGCCTCTTTATTATTTAGCATTATTGTTTCTCATCGATGTTCAGAAATAACATTTGCTATACTCAATGACTTGTGGAGGGTTTGGGGCCTGATCCAGACTTAAGGTCATTTTTACATACAGAAGCGTGCTCGAGTTACGCACTACTAAGTATAATGCACTTCCCTTGCACACATGTAACTTATCTGACCTACGTGTTCAGAACCCTGCATTAACTTTTCCTTGTGTATCTCTGGTCGTACATATCACCTTGTCATACATAAATGCCTAACCCAGCCTGTACTGTACAATTTAAATGCCTCCCTCCACCCACAATGCATATACTCAGCGTGTGTAGGGATGTGATGCCCTTTCGTACGGAGTTATGTACAAGTTACATATGATCAGAGTTACGATGCGTAACATCTGCCACGTGAAAATGCGCCGTTCATTCACACAGCCAAATTTATGCATACGGTATGTATAAATTAGCTGTCGTTATTATGTCTGGATCAGACCCGTGGTGTTTATTTCTGAAGAGTAAGAACAATTTTTTCCTCACAATTTAATATATGCAATAAAATGTGCATAAAAATGATCAAATAGGTGCCATCTGATATTACCGTTATGCATTGTAGTGTCTTCCGCAATGGGGAATTGACGCTCACAAAGCGTTATCACAATTTCAAATGGTAAGGAAGCAGGTGTAGTTATTGCAAATAGGTGTTGCTTGGGATTGGTACAGAAAGCTCAATCTGTTTGTGACAATAATTGTTTTATGATTGTTTAGAACGATAAAATGCTACTGGAACTACATAAATACCCATTTATAAATAAATAATAAACAGTCCATGTATTTATGCATAATTGTTGAATTGCGCAGTTGATGAGTTGCATACTTAATGGCATTCTCCAGGACCTTAAACTATTGTCTACTGAGGTTAAAAAGTAGAACTGGATGACTGGTGTTGTTGCCCATGTGTGGTGTAGAACCTTTTGCATATAGTATAGTTGCAGAATAATTACATTATGAATTACAATTTATAAATTACATTTATACTTGGAATAGCCTCATTTAGAAGGAAAATGTATTTCAGTTCTATAATAAATTGTAGCTCGTCAAGATTTCTGAAACAATTTGTTGATTACCAGCCTTTTAACACATCTAATTCCTAAACAATACAAATGCCTGACACTCAGTCTAAAGCTTTCTAATTAACAAAGGGTACTTTCACAAACAGATAGTAGGGAATTGTCAAGATAATTAAAGCCTTTGACACATATTCTCATAGAGAATGACAGTATCTAGGAATGTAACACTTAACTTCTGTACACCCTTCCTCATAAAAGTCAGTCATTCAGAGACCAGGATGATGACAACCTTGTACGGTTACTCATTTCACACCTCGGCTTTGTGTTGTGTTATCTTTAAGATTGTAGCGTGTATGTAGACATAATGGTTTACTAGTGACCTGTTCCATGTGCTTTGCATTAGTTTAGCACAATGGTTTATATACCTCACACTTCTGAAGCCATCTAGGTCAGTCTAGTAGAGGCTTTCTGATAAGTGCGACAGATTTCATGTTACTATTAAGGACACTTCAGAAGCATGGAATATTTCCAGCTATTTTCCCACTAAAAACATGTTAAATTCTTACACCTTTTATAATATCAGTGCTAGACATCCATCTCTTCAAGTAATGCACATACCATAATAAACTAACCTTTCTAAAACATATATTTCATATCCCTTCCTCTGCTTTATCTCTGTCTCTTCTGCTGGTATCAGCATTGCATTGTGTCCTCATTTTAGGGTTACCTTGTCTCACTTTGTTTATCATATTTGTCAAGTCTATGTTACCTATATGTATCTGCAGATCCTTTACAAACAATGGGCTGGATCCAGACTTAAGTGCTTGAAATTAGTTACTCCTGGGCTAAACCATGTTGATTGCAGGGGAAGTCAAGTTAATTGTATTCTTTGCATGCAGGGATATACCTTTAAATTGCTTACTGCACACAGATAGTGACCAGCTTTACTATCACACTGTTATTTAGACTTGGGATAGGAAACATCAGATCTCAACTCTAATACTGTTTACAACAGATAAAATATGACTCCCCTGCAATCAACATGGTTTAGCCCAGGAGTAACTAATTTCAAGCACTTGGGGGTCTCCAGCCCAATAATAATAATACTTAATATCTTCATCTGCCACTTTCATCTAAATTTAATCTGTGCGCTATGTAGGGAAGCCTGCTTGAAAATGGTGCAGTACCATTTTTTCCACAACGGATCAGCAGACCTATGCTGCGCTATGTTCGGATCAGAGCCCTCCATGGGAGATACGCATGGTGGTGGGCAGAGGCATGCTAATCCTACAGTAAAGGCTTTGCTAAGCCCTTACTGATAGTGAAACGTGTAGAGGTTTGCATGTGCATCCTCTTGGTGCCCATATTAAGGTATCGATTTTTTGACTCTACACACAGAGTTTACAGACTTCTTTTCATCTTTTCCCTGTGGTAGTCTGTGATACTTATGGGCCAGTATATGATCCCAGACCTCGATATCAGGTATTTTTATTTTTTTTTAAATTCTCTGATATTTATCTTCAAGAAAGTTCATATAGTAGGAAGAAGCCAGTGACCCGGGAGACATAGTTTCACGGATACACTTTCACTCTACAGCTAAAAACATGTGTACCCAGCCTTAGACACCAATATCAAAGATGTCCTCACATTACGTCTGAAACTTGATTTCAGTAATCATATTAATTTCTTCCCTTAATATACACTTCATAGGACATCACTTGCAGTTAAGAATATAAATGAAAGCTGATTTATTTTCCAGTCATGGCTAGCAACTGAGATTCATAACCAACACCTCTTTAAAGATCCTTTCTATTGATCTATAGTTATTATATGAGCTAATAAAACCATATTAAGATTCCTTGCTTTGTTATTCAGATTATAGTCACCTAAAAGTAAAGATCTAAATTCTATCCTTCCATGTGGTGTCACTTAAAATCCTATTATTTTAACATTAGAGTAGAGAAATATTTAGAGCAACTGGTATATGGAATGATTGTTACATAACTTGTTTCTGATGCAAATGATTACTTGTAGTTCTTCATCCTCACCCGATATCAGCCACAGATAAAATGTGTATAGTCTTAATATATATCTTCTTCATTAATAACTATTTTTCTATAAATTAACTAGTCTATGTTAAATATGCCCCTGTGCAAATTATCTAAATCATCTGATGCGATTATAATTCTTACCCAGCACTTGTATAAGCCATCTATTATATAAAAGGCTAACACTGCTCCTCACCTTTATAAATGAGCGACACAGAGATGGGCCAATAAGCGTGGTGACCCAGGAGTACACTGACTAGTGGTAGGAGAGGGGCGGCTGCAGGTGGTGTGAGTGAGGAGAGCACACTGCTGCTGAAACAATGAAAAGGGAATCAATTGCAATCTTACCCGTCATTTTGACGGGCATTTAACTAGTTAGTTATCATGCCTGTAGGTTCACATATAAAACATGCTAATGTCTTATGCACCATAAAGAATAGGTATACTGGATGGCTGCTCTGGGGTGAACATACACCCAATCATGTAGCATATTTCAGCTTGATAGGGAACTGCGTATGCTCAGACTGCTGGAGCGATATATAAACCGGTTAATATATAAATAAAATAAATAAATGATGCATGAGATCTAGGACCGGATCCAGACCCCTGCAGGCTTTCCGTACGTGCAGGGGTCTGTCTGTCTGACAGAGAGAGGGCAGTTATTCTGGTCTCTCATGTGGGCTTTATGGCAGCTTACACTACTATAAGCCTGCCTTAAGCCAATCGTGCGAATCAGCGATACGTACGACCGGTTATCCGCACAAATGTGGAAGCCCCCTCCAACACTGTGCACTTCCCATGCTTTCCCCCCACCCACTTTAACATCTGGAGGGCGCACTTTGCGCGTGTAAGTGGCCTGGTGTTCGCAGGTCTGGATCCAGCCCTTAGACCTGAACACAGTGTACAGTGTACTACCCTGATCTTGCGCAACGTACATAATCATGAAGCTTCATTGAGCGTGGCTGCTTTGTATCTGTACGCTCCATGCCATACTTGCATCCAGCGGCGTGTCTGGATCAGACCTTTTGTACCATGCTCTAAAACAGGCACCAGAAATATAAGGTGATGTCTCGTATCCCTAATAAGTTTAAGAAGGGGGTAATAATCAGCATCATTCCTTGATGTGAAGCAAGCAACACATTTAATAAAAAAAAAATATTTTAGACTGATTTTAAACATAAAAACATCCCTTCTTATGAGCTGCATGAGACCACAGCTTACATTTGGAGTCACAGCAATGCACATTTTCTCACACAAATCCTTTTCTGTTCTTATCTCTGCTGCCAATCTGCCAAGGAAGGGTGGGCAGAGAACGCCAAATAATGCATCAATCTGGCGGGTAGATGAATAAATCACATACCACACCTCTGATAGCATTGTTGCATTTCATTCATAGGAAGTCAGCTGTTGAAATTGTTTAAAAGACTATTAGAGGTTTTTTTCAATGGATAGTGAAATAAATCATTTATACAATAAAAATGAAAAATAAAATATTACAAGGAAAATCTTTCCTGCTACAGAATCACATTTCTGACATCAGCAAGCATTGTCCTTTTTAAGTGGAGTCATTTTCCAGTCCAGGTGACCAGTATTTTCACGATGGCAGAATGCGTGGGAACACAGCAACAAAAAAATAAACAACGCTGGGGAAGACTTGTTTAATGTGTGAAAGTTAGCATGCTTGGGAAAGCCCTGCAGCAGAGGTGACACAAACACAAATGCAATGAAGGAATTAGGTCATCAGAGCACACAGGGGGTACCCTAAATAGGAAAACAAGATCAAAGGCTTATTAAGTAAGTAAAAGCCAGGATAATTAAGCTGAACAGCAACACACAGGGTCCCTAGAGCAAGGCAATATCTCATTACAGAGACAGGTTTATCTGTCACGTCCTTGTGAAGAATGTTTTATTTTTATATAATTATATATATATATATATATATATATATATATATAATCTATATCTAAGATGGAGGT
>WWET01000054.1:1136736-1159402 GCA_011038615.1 Limnodynastes dumerilii
ACCCTTTTGCTTCCTCTATACAAACTATCAGTTTATGTATTAGGCTGACTGACATTAATACCAGACCACCAAAATCCAAAACTGTAAGAAAGGGATAGGTGGGCGCCCTACAGTTTCCCAGCAGGGTTCATATTACAATTCTCATCATTCTGTATTTATTACCAGATGGAAAAACTGAGCTGAGAGTAATTGAACAACGTGCAAGTCTATGCTTTTATGGCACAGAAGCACAAGCATGAGTGTGGCACTGTTACGGTTTAATAAAGTTGCATACAGACCAGCTAGTCTAAAAGGCCATAAATCTAGGGCAGTCCATACAGAACCAATTTAACGTTTACAGCCAAACAGACAGCATAGAAGGACTATCGACAGCGTTACACTATTCCAGAGCGGGGTCTGCTGTACAGCTGGATATCATCATTGGTACTTGCACTGACCCTTAATTAAAGCCAAACCCAGCCGAGGATAAAAATGAATGTTCATTAACTAAGGTGGAACGCCTTGTTCCTAGAGATGCACGCAGTGTAAGGATTGCTGATGCATGGTGCAGAAAACAACAACTTTTGCACCCCAGGCTTGTGTGAGCATGAATTCTGGGTAAGGAATGGAAGGTAAATGCAGAGTGATTATGGTAGGATACACCAAATTAGTGTTGCCTATTTAAGTACAAGGACAAATGAAAAGGAAGATTAACACAGGTGGAACCTACTTTATTCCTTAGGTTGTAAAACTATAAATCCCATCATGGATTGACTTGTAGTAATGAATAACAATTGTTTAAGCCAACGCCATACAATTTATGTATCTATTATAAGCCTTTATGACTTTTTTGTCAGTGCAAAAATGGCAATTCTGACTTTTACTATTTGCAAATGTGTTTCATCATGTATTTATGCCATAGAGTACTGGTCATTATGTGTATGTGTGTTAATAATAACAAAAACAAATACTGTTCATTGAAACACAGGATACCAGACATCTCTTCAGATTCATCCCTTAAGGTGCCTCACTGTTGCACTACAGCAGAATGCACTATGGTGTTCCACATGCCCTGAATCAGCATTCAAAACTTACAGAGCGTTAACAATTGGGAATGTTGCAGTCAGTGTCAAAATTGACATAAAGTGAACTTATCAGAAAAGTGTATGTTCAGGACTATACAATTGCATTGCCTTATAAAGCTCTTGCACCAGAATGTTTATATATGTATTATCGGGTGTTGGGTGTGTGTATATGTATTATGGGGTGGTGTGTGGATTATGGGATCGTGAGCTGCAGTATATGTGTATTATGGGGTAGTGTGAGTATATATGTAGGGAGCTTTAAAACTTCACCGCTCAAACGCCAAAAGAAATGAAATTAATAAGGCTGGAGCCTTATTGGACATGTAGCTTAAGCAATACAGACAAAAACTGTAAAACTCTGAAAAGAAAACAATAGGACATCTTCTTTGCATGGGGTGGTCTATAACCACCGGTAATCAAACACACAAACCTGACAGTTAGCAGCTCCACCAATTTGTAAGTGGCGGCAATATTACTCCACGAATATGCAGCTTACCACAGGGTGTGAATATATATCATGTCTGTATTGTTAAAGGAACACATCCATAATTTCACTGCTTTTTGGAGTTTGGGTATTAAAGTTAGATCCCTAATTTTGCAGGAATGTAGGAAAACTTAAAATCATGAGTTTTATTGTCTATGGAATTTCATAGCTTTTTCTTTTTACAAAAAAAATTTATATATATATATCTATCTATCTATCTATCAGGACAGAGGGCACAACCAGTATACTTGTAGAAACAAAGCAACAGTCTCTGGTGCCAGTTAATTGTAGAAGAAACCACAAGTATAGACAGCTAGGAACCGGCACAACCAGGGAAACCTTATGTTCCCTGATGAAAGGTTGAATTAAATAACCTGAAACGTTGGAGCTATAAACTTTTGCCTGGTTGTTTTTTCTGATGTGCCGTTTTAGAGCTGTGTGTATATATATATATATATATATATATATATACACACACACACATACACAAATACACATACTCCTTTTATATGAAATGTGTTCATTATAACTCACTGGCTAACTTTACATGAAACGGGGTCAGACGTCTGAGCAAGGCATTTGTATAGTTCCGCAGTATCCAGACATCTCAATATTTGCATTATATGCGTTTTGTCAGCATGGTGACAAGTGTTTAGCACTTCTGCATCACAACGCTGAGGACATAAGTTCAATTCCCAGAAAAGGCCTGGTCTGTGATGAGTTTGTATGTTCTCCTCGTGTCTGTGTGGGTTTCCCCCCACACTTCAAAAGCATGTTAGTAGGTTAATGGCTAGGAATAAAAATTAACCCTAATATCTGTGTATGTTAGGAATTTATAATGTAACTCCAATGGGTCTAATGTGAATGATCGTTTAAAATTGTAAAGCACTTTGTAATATGATGGCATTATATAAATGTGTTAACAAATAAAATAAAAATTATAACCAATCCCACACACATCGATAGACTGATTTCTGGCAGACACGGTCAATTTAAAATTTTCTGACACAAATTCTCAGAGGCAGAGAAGCCTTGAGCGTACACATCTAGAGGGAACGCTTGTATAGTAAATTGATGGAAGGAAAGCCCAATGGCAAACTCAACCCAGACACCCCCTGCTAGAAGCTTCACTCCTTCAAAGTCTACATGGGGCGGAATTTATGTACAAGACAATAAAGCAACGCAATCCAACAGAAATGCACTGATGTTTGGGAAGATTCAGAAGTTTTGATCCGGTCTTAAATGACTTTGGTAAATTGACTAAAAAATATTACATTGTTTTTTCATATTAAAAGCAATGAGAAGATTTTGATAGGTACTTGCAGAATATAGATTAGGTGCAGGTAAGATCACCTGGGATGTATTAATTATTTGTTATCCATGGTTTGGAGAAGAGGCATTTAGGGGTTAATCCCCTGTTTAGTGTTGGGAAGTAGTGAGTCGCAGTTGAGAAATGACTGTTTTAGAGGTAGAGACAGCCGAAACCGGTCTGTGTGCACGGGAGTCTTAGGGTCAGGCTGTGAGGATGGTAGTTTTAGGGTCAGGGTCAGGCTGCAGGGAAGGGAGTCTTAGGGTTTGGCTGCGGGGAGTGGAGTCAAGGGTTAGGCTGCAGGGATGGGAGACTTAGGGTTAGGCTATGGGGAAGGGAGTGTTAAGGTCAGGCTCTGAGGATGGGAGTTTTAGAGTCAGGCTGCAAAGATGGGAGTTTTAAGGTCAGGCTGCAGGGAATAGTTAGGGTTATGGAAGGGGAGGGTTAGGGTCATGGATGGAGAGGGTTAGAGTAAGGATTAGGGTAAGAGTTGGGGTAAAATTTAGACTTACCAATCACAGCTCCATCTTCGCTGTTCCGGGGATCCGGAACAGCGGATCGGGACTAGCCAGTTCGGGACTAGCTGGAAGAGCCAGTTCGGGACAAGCTGGAAGAGCCAATTCGGGACTAGCTGGAAGAGAACAGCTCTATCGGAACTGACCCAAACCCTTAGTGCCAGACTAAAATCCTTCATGTACTCAGGAGCATGTTTTTGGGGATAACGTATTTCTGGATGCATTTTGACCAATTTAATAGAAAATATTTAAAACCCAGAATAATACACGCATGTTACTCATATATTAAGGTAAGTGAAGAAGTCTTTTAGGACAGATTTATTTTCATGAGTGCAGAAGGCGGTCCTAGGCTGGAATGTTCATCATGCAAATTTCAAGTCAGAAAATGCAATTCTGCTAAAAATGTAATTTTGTGTAGGCTTTATTCTCGTGGAAATATTTTTGTTATAATTTTAACATTGAAATGACACACCAGAAATAGTTGATGCATACAGAAATATACTGTTGGCGAAATTTTAAGTGATGCAATAAATGCAAAAATCCATTTCACATTTTATTGATTAAATCTGAAAAAAAAACAAAAAAAAACAAAAAAAAACCCACCCAGGGTTATTACATAAAAACCCAAAAGACATTTAAACCTGTATATACTGTACACTGTAAATAAAATTCAATGGGTACATTAAAACAATACTAGTAATTCTCAGTACTGCACTACAGTACACTGTACAGTCCAGCTATAACACACAGGCTTCAATGTGCACACTTTACTGAGGATTGGTTCAGACAGTTCCACGTAATAAAGCATTTGGTTGCTGTGGAATACCTGTAAGGGAAACCATGTTATGATAGATTCTGTCATGATACAGAGGCAAATCTGAATAGAAGATGTTGCACATAGTGTAGCAGGATCTGATGAATCACTTTAAACTTGTACATTTTCTTCTTCTATTATATTGTGATGATCTGGCTATAATAGTTTGTTCCAACTCTTCATCTCTTAAAAATAAAGGTAATAATGTAGGCCCTGACCAAACATCTTAAAAATCACAACATTTGATTCACTACTATGGGATTACTATGGGCAATGACAATTTATACAGTATTGTGGGAAGTTGTGGTGTAACTACTGTTGGTGCAGCTGCTATAGTGCCAATAGATGAGAAGGACCCAAGAAAGCCTTTACCTCTACACCCAGAGTGGCTATGTTGTGACCATGGCCCTAGCTGGAGTCCGAAAAGAGTAGAGCATGAACAGAAGAGGCACCCAGTTGGGCGATGTTCAGGGAGCAGTTGCACCAGGTAGCCCACCAAAATTTGCTATGGGTCCCGGTGATGCCAAGTTCCACAACCAAACATGACCGGGCCATTATTAATTAAAACCAGATAATCTACTTTTTTTTTTTTTTTTGGAAAGCAGGGTGCCAAAAGATTTGCCTTAAATTAGTAGTTTATCTTCTTTCCTTCTTCTGCTTCATTAACTTCTTGCTTTCTTCTCTCCGCCTCTTGTTGACTGGGTTCCGTGGATCATATATCTCAAATGTGTCTTCATCTTGCATCGTGGCGTCTTTAACCTTACGGCTCTTCTCATCAAACTGGAGCACATGAGACATCCTGAAAAAGCAGAATAATAAATTAAGATGAAATAAGGAATAAAGCCATAAAGATAAAAATATGTGGAAAAATACACTGAACTATCATTTAGGTAAAGCGCTATAAAATGATAATGTATAATCCAGTGTATAGATACAGGATGCTATAAATTTTCCAGGTGGCTGTATTTCATGATAGAAAGATGTGGAACGATGATATGATATTTCGGTGAAGAGTGGATATATGGCGCTTGTACTCAGAATACATCAGTAATCATTTTGGCAACTTCTGAAATTTACAATGTTTAAAGATCTATGTTATACGTAGGGTTTTCTCATCAGGGCTTTATAGGATTATCATGTATAAAGGGTTGTATAAAGTACAGGCTTAATATTGTAAGAGGTGGAAAGAGAACTTCTGTATTTCCAACTTCTGCCAAGAGCTGTATTTGTGACACAGAGACTCTGTTGACAATAGCTAAGGTCAGGTCAAGGTGTTCCATACTCTCTGCAGAGGTTTTCTGTTTATTAAAGTTGGGTACACACTTGTTCAACCCTCTTCAGCTTCAACTCCAAACCAGACTGAATGCACAATCCAACAGTAGCCCAAGTTTTGACATACAACACCCAATTCATTGATACACACTTGTCCAAGTTTACAGCAGTCCTCTGACCTGCAAAAGGGATCCTGTCACCCAGCACTCTTCCAACCTTTGCCAGTCCACCCACACACAAAGGTGGCACTGTATGACATCAGAATCGGGAGAAGAATAGGATAACATGGGAACAGTCACGCTTACAAATTGTTTGGGTGATTGGCTAAATTTTAAGCAGGTATAAAAATGATTTGACACAACCAGGATTGGATGTCGTGTGACCATACAAAATTATCCACGGTTGGGCCAAAGAGACGAACAGAGGCCGAATTGGATGCAAATTGTGTACAGATTTACCTAAAAATCATATGCTAAACCATTTAAAATGAGAATGACCAACATTAGCATTATGTGAATAGTTTAGGTTTATCTGCAATTATACCATTAGAGTAACAACAGTCCTTACTTGCCTGATTCATTATGACCAGGTTGGATTTATGCCGGGCAGGCAGGCCAGGGATAATACGAGGAGAGCCACTGACGTTATCTATATGGCCAACATACGGAAGTCACAACCGATTGTTCTTTCTTTAGATGCTATGCCTTTCTCAAAAGGATCTTGTCTCTATAAACCTGTCCAAGGTAATGATCAATAGCTCTCCTTCAGAACCCCTGTTATTATCAAATGGCACTTGGCAAGGATGTCCACTGTCGCCTCTAATATTCGCTCTGATGATTGAAACACTGGCCGCGGTAATAAGGAATTCCTGATATACATGGGGTGGTGGTAGGTAACCAGGAGAGTAAGATTTGTCTATTAGCCGACAATATTCTCCTGACATTGCAGCAGCCGAGAGTCTCTTTACCTTGCCTTTTCTGGATAATGGATGAATATGGCTATTATCCTTGTTTAGAAAGCTTAAGGATTATCCTTGTTTAGAAAGCTTAAGGAGGACCTAGTTAGATGGAAAAATCTAATGATATCTTGGCTGGGCAGGATTATTGCTATCAAAATAAATACCCTCCCTGTTTCTCACTGTTTCCAATCCCTGGCTGTAGGAGTTCCCCTCGCGGAATTGGTGTCACCCGAGAAATTTTTATGTCCTAGTTAATTTGAAACTCCAAACTTCCCCGGATCTGGCTTTCGTTACTTAAGAGGCCTAAGGAAGATGGTGGAGAGATTGGATTCCCTGAGATGAGAATATATTACTATGCAGCTCAGCTTAGTCAGGCAGCAGCATCTTTTACTCTTCCTTGTGCAGATTTTGAGGCATCATGCTTGGGGGTACAAAAGGCTATCTTTTATTTGGGGTATGCCCAAAGTGGGGGCTCTCCCGCTGGTGGTGAAGCTTCCGACCACTAAGTTTGCCTTTTCTATATGGGATAAATGTAAATCTTATCTTAAGATTCCCTCTGACCCGCTCTATATAATGCCTCTATGGAATAACCCAAAATTCCCAACAGGACTCTCCTGTGCCTTTGCATGTAAATTCATCCCCATGGGTATATCCTTTGCTAAACACTTAATTAACAGAAGGTGGATTCTCCCATTAGATAGCCTCAGGACTGTCTTCCCGGGTCTCTCTCTTAGTTTCTTACATTACCTACAATTTATATACTTCTTAACCTCATGATCTGCCGAGATGCAGCAGACGGAACTCACCCCGTTTGAGTCTCTCTGTTTCGACTCCCCCAGGAGTAAAGGAATGATCTCCTCAATTTATAAGCTTTTACTGGATTCGGTATTAGAAGCAGATAGTCATCATGAGAGGGAATGGGAGGATTCAGGGAAGCGGTGTGTGCCTGCACTATCTCCACATGTATAAAGGAGAACACTTATAAACATTACTACAGGTGGTACTATACGCCCCACAAACTTATTAAAAAGTATCCTGATGGATCCACTGACTGCTGGAGAAACTGTGGCCAGAGGGGCACCTTCCCCCACCTATCTGGTGGACATGTCCTGGGGTCTCTGACTTCTGGGAAAAGGTTGCCGCTCTTCTATTTAACCTGCTTTCCACTCCTGTCACAAAGGACCCCTGGGCTTTATTATTCTGCCACCCTATTGAAGGACTATACTAAGAAGCTAGCTAGTCACATCCTGGCATGCGCCCTCCAGATATTACGCTAGGATTACTATAGTAATCCTAGCGTTTAAAGAATCGGACGGAACTTTGTTCCGTCCGAGCCCATTTGCGTACAAATGGGCTGTGCTTCCCTTCCGCCCGCTATAGCGGGCAGGGGGAAGCATGTAAAGTGTACAGTGTGGGAGGGGGCTCCCACACTGTAGCCGATCAGCGGTCGTACGGACCGCTGATCCGCCCGTCACATTTAAGGCAGGCTTATGGCAGCGTAAGCTGGCATAAGCCCACACGACAGAGGGGAGTGACAGGGGGTGTGCACTCCCCTCTGTCTCGCGGAATTTCAGACCCCCGCGCGCACGGAAAGCACGCGGGGGTCTGGATCCTGGTCACCTTGGCTAACGCAACAAACCTAACCATCATTTTATTGTTTAAGACCTCCACCTAACCTCCTCCCTCTTTTACAAATACCAGTAATGGAAATTTGAATGAAAGAAAATGTAATTAGACAAATATCCTTTCTTTTGGAGATATTGCAGGGTAAAGGTACTTTTTAAGAAGAACACTGACTGATGAACCGTTTATACTGAGACTTTATTATCTGTTTCTTAGTGCTATTTTGGTGTATAAAAAACTTTTCTATTATAAACTTCTATAGGTGATCAGGTACAATCATCCATACACCACAGCTGCGTTTGTTACAGGAGCACTCACCAAAATGGGTTCTATTTATTAACAATTCCCACTAACTAATTTTACCAACTACCCTCAATCCCATCTAAATGGTTTGACAGAAAACTAGGGTCTCATACAGTGCAACAACTACATTAAAATTGCATGGCGAAATTTCACAAGGCATGTGCCCAGAAAACAAGTGCACAAGAAAGCTAAATAGCCATTACATTGAGAGGAAAAGTGTAAAATCACATATCCTGCATACAGTAAGAATGTGTTCTCACAAATCAGAACAATGCAGATGAAGAATTACAATTTCAGGCCACAGAACAGGATGATGATGACTATTTATTGGCAAAACATCTAAAACAAAAAAAAATCTTCATGCAATTACTTCACTAATCCATATCCCCTGTCGCAATTAATGATGACCATGGATTGTCTAATTATAAAAACGAAAATGGGTCATTCCTGTAGCTGGTTGTCTGAGTTAGTGTTAACCACTCTATATGCATCATGATAAAGACTGCATCATAATCCCCCTCTAGGTCAGTCAAGAAAGCGCCATTATTTGCATGCATTCTTTTTGAAACACGTGATCTTCTATTTGGGGACAACTCTAGATCTAATGCTCCAAACGCTGAGCAGACGCAAAGGTATTAAATACAGAGTGAACTATGATTTAAATCTTAAGAAGGGTACACACTAGAAGGTTATCTGACAATTATTGTTCCAATCACGCAATATTTTCAGAAAGCTCCAAAATCTTTCAAGTGTACTCTCAAATGCTGCCGAATAGTCATATACTGCATTGAATGCTCTGATTTGGTTTTTAGGAGCTCCTAATTTTAAAAGATCTCCAAAGTCTGTAGAAAACGTCTGCGTGTACTGAGAAACGTTCTTCACTGAAATGTTAATTGTGCATAGTGCCACTTTTTGGGCAAGATGATTATTGCAGCAAATATTCTTTCAATAGCTTGTGAAACGATCCACAGGAAACTAGAGAGAAGTATGTACAGGGGCATCGTTAGGCAGGTCAGGGCCTAACGATGCCCCTGTACATACTTCTGTTGGATTTGTACTTAAAACCTTCAGTTAACTCCAGATCGATTTATGCACGTACAACATATTTGGAGGTAAAATAAGACATCATTTTACACCACAGAACTTCCTTTGACAACATTAATAAACTTGGACTTCCAAGTCCACAAAATAACCGAAGGCAAAAACCAAAACAACAAACCTACAAAAGCACAGGATCGTGAAGTCAGTACGCACCTTGAATGTACAAGGTAGAAAGGTATTTAATCCACATTTATGTTGTTCATTAAATTGCCCTTCCAAACAAGGATAAGGTATTGTTGGGTGTGGGTCCCCACTTAGAACGGTCCTATTTTGATAGGGATTGAATATGCCTCGATGAGACATAGCAATCGATCCACGGAGCAACAAGCTTTCGATGCTCCAAAAGGTAAGAAAAAAAGTTCCCCACTCCTTTCCCAAATTCTAACCCTCCCCTCTCATTACCCTTCCTGGCAGCCTGACCCTAACCCTCCCTTCCTGGTAGCCTGACCTTAACCCACCTTCTCCTGCAACCTAACCCTAATTTGCCCTTCCCTGCAGCTTGACACTAACCCTCCCTCTTTCGCAGACTAACTCTAACCCTCCCTCCCCTGCACCCTGGAGATGTTACGCACCTTTCCTGGCGGTAGCGGCAGGGGCGGTATTTCCGAATAAGAGTTGGCATACTCACCCATTTAAAAATAAATAAATTATAAAGCGTACAGTGTTCGAAATAGGGACATTCGAAAAGGAACTTTTGGATGTCCCTATTTCGCAAAAAAGAGTTTCTAACCGGGGACTGACAATGGGTATTGTTAATGCTCCTATTAAACTGCAGCATAGTGTAATGCGTAGCTAATAAACAGTGACATTAAACTCACAAGCGTTACCACTTCTAAAAAACTGCAGCCAACGGTAAAATGGCTATGAGCTGCAGGCTCATCAGTATCAGTGAATGTGCACAGACCTAGCTCCTTACATAAGTTTGGAAAACATACTGGAAGATAAGAAAAAAACAAAACATTGTTTATTGGGAGTTAGAAGTTGCCAAAGCTACATACTGAATGAACGATGTCAGTAAACACTGCAATTACACATTGATCCTCACTGAAACGTGTCTTAATTGGTTCTTGTTTTGGTTAAACAATGGTTGAAAAATGAGATATAGTTTAGAATGGAGGTTTTCTTTGGCTTGGCCGGTGTGTCACGTTGCCTGGAATCTTCTAAACTAATCCCTTACTGCAGTGACACCTACAAATGAGGCAGAGCTGATCAGCTGCAGACCTCCTCACTGCCAGAACAGCCAAGAACGTGTTCATTACTCTTGCAGATGTTACTCTAAATCGCTGGGGATGCACTGAATGTTTGAAAACACTAGTTTACTCAGTGCTTGGCATTATGGCTAATAATTGTAGTGCATTAACTATATATTGCATACATACAATTATTAAAGGGCACTTTTTCAAATAAAAATGTACCTTTTCCTCGTTAGTACACAAGCTTAAGAATGCTGTACATTACCTAACATTTTCCATTCGCCCTCACTTAAAACAGGGACAGATTGGAACTTTGGATAGGGCGTGCGCATGGGGCACTGCTATACTGTCCACTGTGCATCCCTCCCACTAACGAATGTATAGATCTCGCAGATCTATATCTGTACTAAAATCATGCCGTGTACCTCAAGTCCCCAGCAACTGGAAATCGCCCTCTTTTCGGAGATATAGAGTTGATCCAAAGTCTTTTTTTTAGAAACACATTTTTATACAGAACCTACAAATCTTTCACTGTTACACACATACCTATAGAGCACGTTCATCAAGTCAGAAGTCAAATAACCTACCATGCGAAGCTCTGTAAGGAGGAAGTAAGTTAGACCACCTTGGAGGACATATGAAGGAAATCCAATCCAAACCTCAATACACACAAGCACATGCTGTGAGATATAAGTAGCTATACACATCTAGTCACTTACCAACCAACCATTCAAGAAGCATTCAGCCCTCACATAATGAACACAGCAGGATCGAGATTGCTATGAAATGTTGACAGGTACAAAATCACAGCTGTAGACATACTTAAATGCAATCAGCTTGTATATAGTACATGAAGTACATGAGATAAATCCCCTCAAAATATCATTACAAAAAGAGGGACACCTATGGACACACGCACACACATGCACTGCAGCATACAACAGCTTGCCACCAAACATACTGCACAGGGATGTTACATATTGTTACATATTGCATAAAGCATATTGCGCAAATTGTTATGAAGACCGATCTATTTCTGAACTGCCGGAATTTTACATTTACATGCTCCTAAGTTTCCACCTCTCTACCTTCTGAAGAAAAGCCTATAGGCCTACAGTAGGGATCATTCTAGCCAGCGGGCGGGTCAGGTGTAATTATACTGTCACAGAGTGTCATTTGATGTCACTGCGGTACTGCTAACAATGGCTGCTTAATGAAGCTGATTTTCAGCCTAAAACTGTTAGCCATCGTTAGTGAGTTTAACCTTTTTTTTTTTTTTTGAATCAAATAATTTTTTATTAAACTTTTCAGTGTCAGCAATACAAACATTTCAGCAGAAACATATTTTACATATACTACCAGCAAATATTATACAGAGAATAAACAGTGCACTATCATGAATTAAAGCTATATAGTCAGGTACATTCTCACCAAATTAAACAGATTGACATAACAGCATCAATACAAAAAAGTCACAGGTCAACAAGGCCTAATACAAGGACAAAGCTTATACCCTCCCCAGTTTAGCTATACAGTTATTATCGTTATGAAATCAAGCACTCTCTGCCAAGGAGCTTCCATAATGGGCTGAGTTCAGCCAGTCATCCCACACTCTATGAAATTTCGGAAGTGTTCCTCTACTTTCATAGAGAAATTGCTCATGAGTCAAAGATGTGTTCACTAGCCGGATCCAATCACCAACCAATGCAGGAGCAGAGGCGCACCAGGTCCTCGCAATGCAGACCCTAGCCCACATACACAGATACTTAACATATGTTTGCCTAGACAGAGTAAAATGATTCTCCAATCCTAAACCAAAAAGACACCACCTAGGATCCCTAGTTGGGAGAACCACACCCGTGACTTCTATGCATCTAAGGACATCACTCCAAAATCCCTGTACCCTTGAGCAGGACCAAATTAAATGCATAAATTGAGCATATAACTCCCCACACTTTGGACAGGCTCCGGAACCCGAGGCCTTAATTTTACATAACCTAGCAGGCGTGAGGTATACCCGATGAATAATATAAATTTGTATCTGTTGGAATCTAATGTTAGCCGTCATCCCCTTAGAGCTACTCAGTACCTCATCCCAATCCTCCTCATCAAGGGAGCCCAGATCAGCCTCCCATTGCACACGAAGCCTAGTTAAAGAAGAGTCCGGTTTAGCCATGGTTAGTGCAGAATAGATTTTAGAAATTACATGCTCATCCCCGACATCTAGAATCAACAATCTGACTGGAGAGGGAGTTAGATTAGGAGGGGCTTGCTCAAATTGTGCTCTAAACATATGCTGCAGCTTAAAATAATCCAACCACATCGAGGTAGGCAGGGAGAACTCCTCCCGCAATTGTGAAAAGGATTTCAGGGTGGAGTTTCGCATGATTTGGTGAAATGAAACCACCTCCCTCCTATGCCAAACCCCGGAGCCCTCAAAGTGCCTAATGACAGGGAAACTGGAGTTATGCCAAAGCGGAGCTGCAGGGTCCACCCCCTCACCTTTGAATAAAACATGTGCCCACCTCCATACCCTCTGAGCCTGCAGGATAATAGGTGCAGAATTACGTGGATAGGAGCCTGCCAGTAAAGCCTGCGAGGGCGTATGGCCAAACCCAGCCTGCTCAACCAAGGTCCAATGCAGGTCACCGTGGGGGGAGTCAATAACCCAATCTCTCAAGTGGGATAGCTGAGCAGCATAATAATAGAATAGAAGATCAGGCAGACCCATACCTGCCCTCTCTCTAGGCCTACAAAGATTTTCCCTTCTAATTCTGACCCGTTTATTCCCCCATACAAAGGAAACGAACAATGAGTGTAATTTCCGAAATATTCCAAGTTTTATTGGGACTGGGGACTGAAGAAGTACATAGAGTAATTTGGGCTGGACAATCATTTTCAGGAGATTAACCCGACCCATTACAGTAAGGGGCAGACCACTCCATACCTTCATCCTGACTTCCAACTTAGCAATAAGGGGTGTCAAATTAAGGGAGGAGAACTCACACATATCATTAGATATCAGAATACCTAGGTATTTAAACTGGGAGGTCCAGTTTAGAGGACAGGCCGCTAGAGGAGATATCGGGACCTCACCACTCATGGGCATTAAATAGGATTTACCCCAGTTAATCAGGAGACCCGAGAATATCCCAAACCTATTTACCAAATGAAGTAAAGCCACAATAGATCCCTGAGTGTCCGCTAGAAACAGCAAAAGATCATCCGCGTAGAGGGCAACCTTTTCCTCCACCTCCCCTACAACAATTCCCTTAACCAAAGGCTGAGTTCGTATAGCACAGGCAAGGGGCTCGATTGCCAGCGCAAACAGGGTCGGGGACAGAGGACACCCCTGCCTTGTACCTCTACCTAGTTCAAAACTGTCAGAAATAAACCCATTAATAGAAACTCTGGCCAAAGGAGCAGAGTAAAGCACCTTGACCCAATTAATGAACTGACTACCCATCCCCATCCTCTCCATTACTCCATAAATAACGCCATTCGACCGAGTCAAACGCTTTTGCAGCATCCAGAGAGGCCACCGCCTCCTCCGACCCCTCCGAATGCCGCAACTGTAAATGGGTGAACAGTCGTCTCAAGTTGATGGAAGTGGACTTTCTGGGCATAAAGCCCGTCTGGTCAGGGTGAATCAGTTCCTCCACCACCTGAATCAATCTAGAGGCAAGAACTTTAGCAAAAATCTTAACGTCCGTTGTGAGGAGGGAGATAGGCCTATATGAGTCTACAGCAAGCGGGTCCTTCCCTGGTTTTAATATCACGATAATAAGGGCCTCCCGCATAGACTCAGGTAGGGAACCGCCCTCCTGAAATTGCCGAAATAGATCATACAATCTAGGGAGAAAGAAATCCCTCAGAGATTTATATACCTCAATAGGAATACCATCAAGACCAGGAGCCTTTTTGGTGGGAAATGAGTTGACTGCGGTCTCTATTTCGTCAATCTCTATAGGGGAATTTAGCATAGAGCAACTATCCTCAGAGAGTTTGGGTAAAGGAATATTATTTAAATAATCAGCAAGATCATCTGAACTATAAGATACCTTTGAAGCGTATACCAATTTAAAATGATCCAAGAAAACTTGCGCTATAGCAGGAACTGTACGCTGTATCTCACCCACCACATCCCCTATGGCCGTGATCACCGTAGTAGATCGATCATCTCTGGCGAGGTACGCCAGATACCCACCACACCGGTCAGACTGACTATACCAGGAATGGGAGGAAAAAAGGAGTTTCCGTTTGGATTTTGCCAGTAAATAATCAGTATAGGCTTGATGACAACATAACCAAGCTACTCTATCTGATGCAAGCCGGGTTTGTAAATAGGTAGACTCTAAAGCCAAGCTCCTACTCCGAAGATCAGATTCCTGTTCCCTAGAGGCCTTCTTAAATTTAACAATCTGGGCAATATAGGAACCTCGCAAGTAAGCCTTAAAGGCATCCCATACTATAAAAGGGGGGCTATAATTAAAGAATTGTTTTTACTGCTGTGTGTATAGACTGGGATTGCACTCCTCTAAACAACCTTTCCTCTTGTTCTGCTGGAAGTATGGATTAGAATTACAGTGACAAGAATAAATTGGCTCCTGGACAAGCCATTGTGTAAAGTGTAGCTGTTGGCTTAACACATATATTTCAGCATATTTTATATGTTCCTCCCCACGCAATGTAACAGGGTTTTGCCAAAGTGCAAATTTGCTTCTTTAGTAACTTTTGCTCCTAAAGCTGGGTTTACACTTATCCAATTATTAGGCCAATCATATGACTTACAATGATTGGGTCCAATATTGCATTATCATGATTTGTTGTAATAAAACAGGTCCCATTTGCTTATTTGGTGTTATGAATTCCCCTCAGTCTCATTGACAGAGTACAGGCCATTCAGCCTCTGCCAGCTGCCAGCACGATTTCTCTGCCTCCACACATCAACCAGCCCCAGCTCATCCAGCAATGCCGTTAATCTAGGAGATGAATAACCACTCTTCTCACCACTCTCCCTCCATCGATCTAAAAGGGGATTTAGCACCATATTAAAATCCCCCACACATATCAAGGGAGGAGCTGGATCCAATGATACAAAGTCAATTAAATGTCGAAGAATTTCAGGAGAGAAAGGAGGTGGTATATATACAGCAGCTATAATCAGAGGGGAGGAGTAGAATAGAGCATGCACAAATATATACCGGCCTTGAGGATCTGTTCTAATTCTTTCCAAGTGAAACCCAACCCTCTTGTGAATAAGCAAAGAAACTCCTCTAGAGTGAGTTGTAAAGGAGGAATGGAACACCTGACCCACCCATTGTCGCTTAAGTGAGAGTAACCTACTACCTGACAGATGGGTTTCCAACAGACATGCTACATCCGGATTATATGTTTTAATTTGTTTCAACACTAGAGAGCGCTTAACTCTGTCATTGAGTCCTCTGACATTCCAACTGATTAAGGAGATTGGGGATGATTTACCATCAGCCGGCGCCATAATAGCAAGAACCCACAAAAACCAAAGAGAGGATAATTAGAATTACCAAGTGAGTTTAACCTTTGATGACCACGTGCCACCTATAACGGGTACACCCCTGGTCTAAGTACTAAGTTACATTCAAAAAGTAGTAGCTGCACCCCAATTGACTACAGCAGTTTTTCATTCAACACGCTAATTTGCATAGCTGAAAACACTTTATTCAATCAGTGGTAGTGATGGTGTATGCCCTGCAATCTTATTGGTGCAACACCTATTAATAGTCATTAATACGCAATAGATACATCTATGTCCTGTTGAATAAGTAAGCTACATTTCAAACTGATTTTTTTTAATATCATGTCTGATATTTTTTTTTATTTACTTCAAATCATATCCTCCATGGCACGGACAGACAATATATAATTGGCCTTTCCTGCACTGATTCTTTGACACATCATGCTACCCCTTCTCTACATCATATGACTCAACATCAGCTGCACAACATCGGTGATAGGGAACTAAGCTCTGACCGGAGGAAGCTCAGCACACACACACATTTATTGACTGTCAGGGCGTACATGCGGCCCATCTACTTTCATAGCTGTACCTGGACAATAAATAACTGCATTGCAATTGGTTGGGCCACTATCAAAGCAAAGAAAACTGCTGACTGCAACATCAAGAAGAGGAAGAGATCCTCCAGCCCCTCTGTAGACACCTCTGCTTACAACAATAATGCTTATGTGAAACAGGCACCATACACCTAAATATAAGGAGAATAGAAGCACTGCAATGAGTAGATTTATAGTATAAATTGTCAATTCCCTATGTTTTGTGTTGTGCTTTTTCTCCATAAGGCCACATATGTTTCCGCACTGTGCATTAAACAAGTTAAAAGCATATTCAAATATTCTATAAGCCAAAGAAAATGATCATTGCTTAAAAGCAAATCAAAGATGAAAAAGAGGTCCACAAGATGCACATGCAGCAAGAAAAAATCCCAACCACCAGCACAATGGCAGATTTCTATTACAGTTATCCGCGACACATCATGGCTCCTACTAATTTTGGATAAAGGTAAGTGCATGCAATTCCTAACACATTGTTTGAAAGTAAAATGCTTGTTAGACGGTCCATCAATATGTTCACACTATAACTCAACAGTGATTCATAACTTTCATGACCATGATGCAAGACTCCAGGGAGATCCTCCAGACAGACAAATACAAACACATAGCACATAAAATGTTACAAGCAAAAAGATTCTAATATATATCATGCTTTGCGCTCTGACCCATGTGCTACACGTTAATATATGCACTAAATTTTGACCTACTGTGTGTTTGTTTTCAATTATCACAGGGGCTTGGTCTCTACCACATGTATATTTTGTATATCTGGCTACGAATACTGTAGTACAGCTCATGGAAATTGCAAAACACGTAGGATTCAGAACAATTTTCACAATCCCAAAAATAGAGAAATCGGAAGTCAATTGTATCTTACTAAACAAACTGGCTCATGGCAGACATATTGGAACCTGCCTGTTTTAATCCTTTTAATAAAAAAAAGTTTTTACAGTATTGAATAAAAACCCTAAAGAGCTATTTATTGTATACCTAATGTGCAATATTATAATACTTATGGAATTCAGCCCAGAGCTCATACATTTAACATTTCCTTTTTTGTAACAAAACAAACAAAATGAATACTTCCAAAAGCCTTTTTTGAATTCTTCATCTGTTTGTCTTTCAACGTGTTTGACTCACTAAATTTTTTAAACAAAACAGCTATTGTGATTTTCAGCATAATAAACTCGTGAACTATATGCCTCCATAAATCACAGGATTCAGTAGACTGAAAGGTGAAAATTTTTTTATAATAACCACTGAAAACCCCCCAAAAAGACACAATGTAGTGTTAATGTCTTTTGTAAAGACTGTACATAAAGTAAATGTTTAAATGAGCATAATATATTTGCTACAGAAATGCTGATCTAAATGAAAGTGATAGCAGAGATATCCATTCAAATAACATATTTTGTTGACATCATAATCAGATTTTAAAAGACAGCACTAGGATGGTAAATGGTTTGAGCATTTCTTGATTTGTCCAGTACATGTCCTGCAACATTTATTAAACACACTGACTTAACTTTCTGGACCCATTCTGTGTTTAAAAACAACACATTTATATTATTTAGCATTATTATTATTTGTATCATTGTTGCTCAATTACTTAAAAGTTACTTACTGGATAAAAATGAAAAACAAAAAAAAAGAGTTGTGTTTGTTGTCCGGAGAAAAGACAATAAAAAAAAACCCTGCCTAAAATAGGTTTGAAAAGTATGACTAGTAGACACAAAGACATAACAATGTTGTTTGTATGTAGGTTAAAAGGTAAAGTTTAAACCAATTAATGTCACCAAACATGGAGAAAGCTGCGTACATGCTCCAACTTAGCAGCACATCTTATGTGATGTAAAAGTAAGATATGATTAAGCAGTATATATAAGGTCCAATTTTCGCTGATTGTTGTTTTGTGTACGTTCATAAAATTTATGAGGCATGAGATTAAATCATAAGAGAAATCATGATATTCAAAATAAAGTTCGTAGTAAAAAAACAGAAGCATACACTGGTTATGTAGTTAAGGGTGCATGCTGGGTGAACTATCCCGAGATGCAACAGAGTATTATATAGAAGGATAACCTTATGATTTACATCCATGCACAACACATGGGACCGGATTCCCAAAACCGAAATTCTTAATTTACGTGCCTATTTTTCCCGTTTATAGCTACTATGCATGCGTAGCAACTATTTTACGCTATCTACGTAGTGTTTCATTATGTAGATTAAGTGTAAGTAGCGCGGTGGGGGACGGCAGCGCGCCGTCCCCAGCTCCAAGAACTCCGGCTGGTAGCCAATCAATTCTGATTGGCTGCCAATCAATTCTGATTGGCTGCCAGCCGGTCACATGGCACGGCCGCGAGCCAATCAGGGCTCGCGGCAGCCATCTTGGAAAAGGGCAGTGCGGTGAGCCTTGCAGGGCTCACCGCAGCACTGCACCCAGGCGCCCCTGCGGCGCCCAGGGTGCATTGCGGTGCCGTGGTGAGCCAATCAGGGCTCACCATGTCACCAATCCCATCAGCCCCTGCGGTTGGATAAAAAATCCAACGCATGGGCCGAAAGGGAGTAGTAGTAGCCGGAAGAGGCCGAAGGAAGAAGAGCAGTGGGTGCGCTGCAGAGGAAGACAGGGTCAGAAGAGGCTGAAGAAAGAAGAAAAGGATTGGAAGAATTGGAAGAAGCGGCGCAGGAAGACAGAAGATGGCAAGGGAGACAGTGGGGAGCCCCATTGGGCTTCCACTGTCTCCTATCCTGCGCGGACAGGTATCCTGCAGTCCGCCACTGGGCCACCGGGCGAGCATTAAATTCGGGAGAGTATTAAATTTCCCCCCTAGGCAACGAGCTCCCTGCCCCACTGCCGCTAATGATACGACCCAGTCCAGGCCTGGACTGGAGCCAAGCCCCTCCATAGGAATAAGGGATGAGGACCCCCCCCCCATCTGAGGGCACTAAGCCCTATAGTGAGATAGGGCGCTAGGCCCTATTAGATAGAGGGGTGCTAGACCCCTGTAGCACAGGGCATTAGGCCCTATAGGAAGTTAGAGAAAAAGGGTACCAGACACTGTTAGGGGGCGCTAGGCCTCTTGTTAGAGGGCACTAGGCCCTTTGTTAGAGGGCACTAGGCCCTGTTTTGGTAGCGGGCGCTAGGCCTGGGGCATTGTTAGAAGGGTGTTAGACCCTTGGATAGCAGAGTGCTAGGCCCTGGTTAGGGACGGGCGCTAGACCTGCGTTAGGTTGGGCACTAAGCCCCTGTTTGGTTAAAGGGCATTAGGCCCTGGTGTTAGTGTTGGGCGCTAGGCCCATGTTAGACCGCAGGGAGCGCTAGGCTCCGTTAGTGGTAGAGGGTGCCAGACCCTGGCTAGGGTAGCAATAGGAGGACACGTGACAGAGGACAGGTTACGGTACTCGGAGGTAAGTGGTTGCTGGTAGGTGTGGTGGTGAGAGCGCGCATCAAGGTGGTGAGTATCAAGACCTGTACTCTCTGTGTGGTGTTTGTTCCCCCTCCTTCCATGGATGCGGGGACGGAGCCGGAAGGCGTGGGAAAGGTTCCGTCCCGCTCGCCAGTCATTGGCGAAAAGAGGTGTCTGAGGCCCTGGCCGATGATGACGATTACCTCACCCGTGAATAACTTTCCCCGTTCTCTCCCGCAGGTACTTTTGGTGTTGATGTGTTACTATTGTTTCTCTTTGCTTTTCAACATTAGAGATTCGTCACACCTTGGACCGGGAGAGAAACATTGCGTCTTCTCTGGCGGTTGCTTCAGGATCGGGTAGGAACCTCTGGGGTGGGGGCGGGCCTGGGTTTGATTTGTAATTCCCAGGGTTCCGGCGCACCACCCGTTACATACGTACATGCAGTGTTTAAAGACCGCATGTACGTAATCTACGTAACAAAAAGCTACATAGATAGCGTAAAACTGGGGATGTGATTTGCTGGTACGATGGTCTATGGAATGCGTAGTAGCTAAAAACGGATAACTAGGCGTGTAAGTAAAAAATATGCAGTGTTGTGAATCAGGTCCTTAGAGCCGATCCAGTTTGGAAATAATGGCAAAACAGGTGCAAATGTACAGTTCAAGTTCAGTAGTTCCACCTTTCCAGAATTTTTGTCTTCTTCTGCTTGACTATTTCAGTGTTTGCTGTGCATTCATAGACTGTGTTTTGTTTTTACATATCACAGTTGTTTTAATGGTTATTTAAGTTAGTGTTTGAAATACTTCATACAGAGAACAAACCAGTTGGTATGCACTTAACGGAGGCATGGGGTTTAAATACTGACTAGCCCCAGATGGTGCAAAAGGGCTTGTCTGCAGGCCTGCAACAGGTCACTTTTATTCCAGACAGAACTAGAGTCTGGGTGCAGCTGGCAGAAAACCAGATGCGGAATAAATACAAGATGGTCAAGTAAAAGTGTGCAATGCAATGATTTCCAGGGACAGGTATCCAGACGCTGGCAGGAAGAACAGGCACAGAAACAAACTTCAAAGCAGCACACAACTCCAGGGAGTCAGAAGTACATGAGAAATTTCGAGCCAGCAGTCAGAAGTTACCTCTTGCTCTGACACATGAAGGACAGAGGACATGGTTTATATAGGAAGAAGTAATCACATGATCAACCAAACCAGGAATTAATATATGGCAATGACAATGAACCAGGTAATGAAACCTGGAGGAATTTGGATGTGTGAGCCCAGACTGAAACAGCAACAAACAGATATTGTGTCAGTGCTGCCTTATTGTGAGCTTGAATCATTCTGTCTTATTATTTAGATCACATCTATTTGCCTTTATTGCCAAACAGGTGTAAATGTATCCATAACATTCTCCTTTCCCTCCACAAGAAACCAATAAGAATCCCTCTGAAAAATCCTGTAGTCTTCTTTGTGACTACCAATAATCAGAATCTGCACGCTTTATGTACAGTCTTGTTGCTGTAGCCAGTTTTGAGGATGCAGTTGTGGCCTTGCTGGTCCTATTTAGAAAATGATACAGTCCCCAGCTGAATGGCAGCTGTATCATTGTTTGAAAACCTCTGCAAGTTAAAAATTGCTATTGGGAACGGGAACCTATTTCCCCATTCCAAATAGCTATGGGCTGTGGCAGTTGCGACAGGTATAAAGTATGGGTTATGCTGCGGCGAGTATAAGGTTAGGGTTATGGCTCAAGGGGAAGAAGGTTAGGGTTAGTCTGTGGGGCATAGAGGGTGAGGGTCAAGCTGTGGGGCATGGAGGGTCAGAACTGAATAAGGGGAAGGATAGGATTAGGCGAGTTAGGATGGGGTTAACGGTAGGGTTAGGTAAAAACACGTCAGTTGGTGACTCTTTGCGACTCCAGGAGTTGCATCACTGCCTCTCTCAAATGCAGACTCCAGGCAATTGCCGGCAGTCTACATTCAGTCTATCGGAAAAAAATAGACCATCGTCCCAGCAAATCACATCCCTAGTTTTGTCAGAATAGGAAAACTTTCTGTTGTGAACATGACACTTTGATAGCAAATTGCTTTCTATTAGCCAGGTGGAACCCTGTCCTGGTGCTTGGTAAAGTCATTGCGAGTCCCTGGTCCGAATGGCTGCTTTTACAAATAGAGGCAGCCGAAAGTTCCTTTTCGGCTGTCCCTATTTCGAAGGCCAGCCGTTTTCTATTTTTTTTATGAATGGCTGAGTGTGCTGATCGGCATACTCGGCCATTCATTTTCGCCGCAGACCTGCAGCTGCTGAACGCTCCGGAGAGGTGAGTAACCTCTTCAGGGACTTTTAGTGTTAGAGGAGGGGGGGGAAGGGTTAGGCTCTTAGAAAGAAAGGGTTAGAGTTAGGGTTAGGGTTAGGAGAGGGTTAGGGGAGGGTTAGAGTCAGGCTGCGGGGAGGGGGGTCTTAGGGTTAGGCTATAGAGAAGGGGGGGTTAGGGGCAGGTTAGGGGGAAG
>WWET01000054.1:1164660-1181348 GCA_011038615.1 Limnodynastes dumerilii
ACTTTTGACCAATTAGAATAATTTCCATTTATCACAACTCTCTCTCCTATTCTCCAACCAGTTTTTGATCCAAGTACAAATGTTGCTACCTAGACCCAGTTCCCTTATTTTGTGGACCAATCTATTGTGTGGCACCGTATCAAAGGCTTTTGCAAAATCTAAGTAGACCACATCCACTGCACTACCCTGGTCTAAGTACGAACTAACTTTTTCATAGAAGCTAATTAGGTTAGTTTGGCATGACCTATTTTTCACAAATCCATGCTGATTCCCACTAATAATCTTATTGCTCATCAAGAAATCCTGTATATTATCCCTTAGAATACCTTCCAGCAGTTTCCCAACTATTGATGTCAGACTCACAAGTCTATAATTACCCGGTTGTGATCTTATTCCCTTTTTAAACAATGGCACTACATCTGCTATGCGCCAATCCCTTGGTACACAGCCTGTTGAAATTGAGTCTATGAAAATTAAAATCAAGCGGCTGACTTACGTCTAGATAGCCACGAGGCTTATGAAGCAAAATGCTGCCAGGGTCAGACGGGTTGTGGGTCCCCGTTTTTTGATAGGGCCGTTTCCTACCAGCCAGTTTCTAACTGGATGGGATTTCAATTACATATGCCTCGATGAGGTATAGCAATCAATCCACAGAGCACCGAGTTTTCGGTGCTCCGAAAGGTAAGGAAAAAAGTCCCCCACTCATTTCCCTAATTCTATCCCTAACCCTCCCCTCTCATTACCCTAAACGTAACCCTCCTTTCCTGGCAGCCTGACCCTAACCCACCATCTCCCGCAATCTGACCCTAATTCTCCCTTCCCTGCAGCCTGACCCTAACCATCCCTCCCCCGCACCCTGGTCAGGTTACTCACCTTTCCCTGCGGTCCGGCGGCGGTATTTCTGAATAGGAATAGGCGAGTATGCCGATCGTCATACTCACTCATTCTAAAAAACAAAATTTTAAGCGGGGACTATTCGAAATAGGGACATCCGAAAAGGAACTTTCGGATGTCCCTATTTCGGAAAGAAGATTTTCTAGCCGGGGACTGACAATGGGTCAGACGTATGCAGAGAGTAGGAAGGAATCAGCGGTGTAAGGTTCATTTGGATGCAGAGCAGGTACTTGTTTTTTTAATGGATCAGTGCACAGAAAAAACTTAGTTTCTACAGTGAGAATAAAAAGAAAAACAAAAGAAAGAAATAAAGGGTATGAGGGCACATTTTCAGGATATTCCTCACTGTATTCAAGGAACATGGTGACTTCCACTCTGCAATATATATTTTGGATTAGCTCTAAATGGATCGCCTGATTATAACTGAAAGGGAACCTGTTAAAGCAACAAAATGAAAGTGTATAGGAACCTAGAACAAATCTACAATTTCATTTTGTTCTAAGTTGCACTAGATTGTACAAATTCCTTACTTGTTGCTATAAGATCATTATTTTTTGTTTTGTAAGTAAAGAAGAATTTAGAAGTCTCTTTAGGGCCCAAGGTGTTGAAAGTAGATTTGCCAGACCTCTTCCTAAATTTAAGAATGGGTCCTGGAGAGAAATGCTCTGCTGCTGCCTATGTCTAGCCAGACTGCAGGTTACATAATTGGGGATAGTGGACTCTGCAGGGATCTGGTGAGACCAGGTAATGATATAATGGGATAGTGGATTCTGTTGTGATTTGGTGAGTCCAGGTTACATGATTGGGGTTGGTGGACTCTGCAGGGATGTTGTGAGACCAGGTAATGGTATAAGGAGATAATGGATTGTGTTGGGATTTGGTGAGTCCAGGTTAGATGATTGGGAATAGTGGACTCTGCAGGGATCTGGTGAGATCAAGTTAGATGGATTGGGGATACTGATCTTTGCAGGGATTTAGTGAGCCCAGGTAATGTGATAGTGGATTGTGTTGGGATTTGGTGAGTCCAAGTTAGATGATTGGGGATAGTTGACTCTGCAGGGATCTGGTGAGACCAAGTTAGATAGATTAGGAATACTGATCTCTGGAGGGATTTGGTGAGCCCAGGTAATGGGATATTGGATTCTTTTGGGATTTGGCGAGTCCAGGTAATGGGATAGTGGTTCTGTTGGGATTTGGCGAGTCCAGGTAATGGGATAGTGGATTCTGTTGGGATTTGGCGAGTCCAGGTAATGGGATAGTGGATTGTGTTGGGATTTGGCGAGTCCAGGTTTGATAATTGGGGACGGTGGACTCTGCATGGATTTTATGATCCTAGTAAGAAGTTTGGCGATAGTGGGCACTGTAAATGGGGAGTAAAAGTTGAAGCCTGGCCAAGGCCCAAGCAGTGTTATATGCAGTCCTGGCATAATAAGTGCAAAATAAAGTATCTTACATAATTTATTTTTAGGGCAATCATAGAACTAGACCAAGTATCAGAAGAGTAAAAAGCAGGTAACAGCAATATTTATAAACAAATCAAACAAACATTCTAAAGTCGCAGAGAAACGCAGTGTTGAATATTCTGTGTTGCCTAATCCAATGAAAGAACTAACTAGTCTATTGGGCAACAGTTTCCATATACTTCAGGTAGAAGAGTGAAAAGTAAAGCCATATGTTCCAGGATTAGCAGTCTGCAATAAATGCATCTCTTTTTCAGACAAGCTTTTTGCCTATTACAAATCAGAGAAAGCACATAAAACTTTAAGCTGCATTTTCCTAATTCAATTACATGCTTACAGTCTTCAAGTCCTTTCCTAAACTTCGAATGATAGAATAAGGCAGCCAATCCTTGTTTAAAGTTTAGTTTTGCAGATCTAAGTTTATTCTAACAATATGTTTGGGGCAGCTCATTCTACTCCTGCTGAGTGGTAGCTAGAACTACTGAATTTCATATAATGTGATATATTTATAAGGTGCTATAAAAGCCCTAAAATGCTATACATAGGGGCAAAATTTACAAAACCATAATATAATGCACAGAACGCTAAAAACAAGATACATTTTAATACAAAATGCATAAATAAACTAAGCATAATAGTACATGCATTAGACATCTACCTATAAACAGACTACGCACAGCTTAAGAGCAATGGTAAAGATCACTTTAAGTATGCTAGGACTCTAGACCTAAGGCTAAAGTGACAACACTGGATACAAATGGTAAAGTAAAATGAGGAGAATTTAGGCAGAGACAGTAGTTTTTGAAGAAAAAATGAGCAGCTCAGCTGAAGCCCTTGTTATGGGAGAAAGAAGAGATAAATAGAGGGGCAGCAATAAAACTAGAGTTAATACAGCCCATGGAAAATGTTAAAATTGCGCCCCCTACGGTACACCATTTTTCAAAAATGAAAAAAATATATATTTACATTGTAAACATTTTTTTTTTTTAAATACTAATATCAGAACTGCTCATTTCTCATTCATGCATTATAGTTTCCTGTGTCTAATATTTCTGTAATATTTTAAGCCACGCACACTTTAAATGGTGGCTGAAGGATACAGGGACCAAGGTCCGGATTCACAGCCACGTAGTTTTCGTCTTACGTACATTGTAGAATTGAGCGACTATGCATGCGTAGTAGCTTATTTACGCTATCTACGTACCATGTCTGTACATAGATTGTGTAGATAACATAAATAAGCTACTACACATGCGTATTAGCTCAATTCTTAAAACAATGTACGTAAGACGAAAACTACGTAACTGTGAATCCGGGACCCAAGTGTGTAAGATAACCTAAATGGAAGCGGAAAAGCCATAGTAAAAATTAGCTTCACATAAATTGATGTATAATGTCAGACACCCCGGTAGATATTGTGGTAAGGACTTCTCTTTCACTTTGGCACACACCTATTTTATACTTACCATGTGTCAATGGGCTGGATCCAGACCTAGTTAAGTGCTTGAACCTAGTTACTCCTGAGCTAAACCATGTAGATTTAAGGGGAAGTCAAGTTTATTCTATTCTTTGCATGCAGGGATATATCTTTGAATTGCTTACTGCACACAGATACTGACCAGCTTTACTATCACACTGTTATTTAGACTTGGGATAGGAAACATCACCTCTCAACACTAATACTGTGTGCAACAGATGAAATATGACTCCCCTGCAATCAACATGGTTTAGCCCAAGTTCAAGCACTTAACTAGGTCTGGATCCTGCCCAATGTAACCAAACTGTTGCATAAAGGGAAAAATATTAGAACACTTTAAACTACAGATGTGCAAAAAGCAGTCTGCACACAAAGCATGGAATAGTTACCTTCAAAAATCTGAGGTAGTTACAGGAGATAATCTTTTCAATTCTTTTTCAAGAATGTCTTATGCAAAGTATAATTTACATACTATTATTTTTCTATAACATATCAGCATTTTTAACTTAATAATGCTTCATCTTTAACGATGTAAAACTTTATACTAAAGCTCCTTGTTTGATGTTAGATTCAGCAGTTTATGGCTAAACAGTAAAAACAAAAACTCAAATATATAAAATGAGTATAGTGGAGATACAAAATGGTTTGAAATCCCCTCCTAAACTATGAATACACAGTATAGTATTCAAGAGGGCCCTCTAGTGGCCTGTAAAGTGCAAAATGATGACTGATATACAACGTGGTTATTCTGTATAATCGTGTCAATCATTCATTATAAACGCCTTACTTATTTACTTTAACATGTAAAAAAGCCTAAAGAAACAACTACTTGAAATATATCAATGAAAGTGCTTTGGGTTATAGCCACTATGGCCCTGATCCAAGTTTGAATAGAAGAGGAAAGTTACACCTGGGCAAAACCATGTTGATTTTAGGGGAGTCAAATTTCATCTGTTGCAAACAGTATTATAGTAGAAAGATGTTTCTAACAGTGTAAAAGTGAAGCTGGTCGGTATCTGTGTGCAATAATCAAAAGCAAATTATTCTCCCTGCATGCAAATAATAATGTTTATTTGACGCCCCCTGAAATTAACATGATTTTGCCCAGGTGCAACTTTCCTCTCTTATGTTCAAACTCTGAATCAGGGCCTATATACCTATGTCATCATTTATATCCCATATTGGCCTCCATCTAATAGAAACAGGTCATTTTATAAAAAAAATAAAAATCTAGCTGGCTACACCCCTATGCTACCTTACATGAAATGCAATGGCTCTTACAATGAAATTGTAACATGTAAAAAATTACACCAAACTAACAGCAGACCTTAGCTCATCATCATCACTTCTAACCACCTGCTGAAACAATCGTGACTCCATACACACTGTACAGATATCTGCCCATGCAGCACAGAAGACTGACGGGTGTGGGTCCCCGTTAAGAACAGCCCTATTTCGATAGGACCATTCTCTCCTAGCCAGTTTCGAACTGGCTGGGATATCGATTGCTTATGCCTTGATGAGGCATAGCAATCGATCCCCAAAGCACCGAACACGGTGCTCCAAAAGGTTAGGCTAAAAACTACCTCAACCCTTCCCCTAATTCTAACCCTAACCCTCCCCTTCCATTACCATAACCATCCCTTCCCCACAGCCTGACCCTAAAACTCCCTTCTCCCTAGCCTGACCCCTAACCTCCCCTTTTCCCTAGCCTGACAGTAATACACCCTTCTCTATAGCCTAACCCTAAGACCCCCCCTCTCCGCAGCCTAACCCCTAACCCTCCCCTTCTATGGCCCTAAGCGTAACCACCCCCCCCAACACAAAGTCCCTGGAGAGGTTATTCACCTCTCTGGAGCTGTCAGCGGCAGGTCCAGCGTGTCTGCAAAAATGAATGTGCGAGTTAGCTGAAAATGAATGGGCGAGTACACCCATTCTAAAAAGTCTCCCTATTCGAAATAGAGACAGACGAAAAGTAACTTTCGGCTGTCTCTATTTCTGAAAGCAGCCTATCGTAGCGGGAACTGCAACCGTAGACTGACAAAGAAGCCTCTGAATACCACCATCTGTAATCATAAAATCAAATAATCACCTTTCTTACCACTACAAATCAAGATTGTGGGAGCGTACACACTTGCAATATCAGTCAAAATGGTTTGGAATCACATGATTGACACAAAAATTGCATAGGTGTGTACCCAGCTTTAGTGTTTCTTCACTGTGAACCTTTACATGCAAAATAAGTGCAACATTAGTTTATTTAGCATAGGCTTGAAAACTTAACATAATGAAATGATCGATTATATCTGGATGAACCGTTTGTGCACCTTGATGCCAAATTGCTATGTTTTTTTTAATAATTGGGGGTTTCATTTACTGAGCAAAGGGAGAGGGGAGAATAAAGAGCAAACAGCTGTTTCCTTCACATTTTCCCTCTCTCTCTGCACTTTGGCATTTAACAAGCACACACTTGTACACAATTGAGTGTATGGTAATATGTTATTAAATCACCTTTTAAAGTACATTCCAAATATTAGCAAGCTTTACATAGGGCGAACTAAATTTCTTACAATGTATCCATTGCATAGGAATGAAAAGATAAAAATGGTTGTTAGCATTTCTTCTGTGATGGTGTCCCTAGAGTTTGCATCATTGCTGTCTGAATAGACAACAGAAGAGGCATAGTATGTATATCATGCAGCCAGAAACTGCAGTTTGCATTGCGTCTATACAGGGAGTCCGAATAGTGTTCTGAAAGGCTCACCTGATATCACAGTGTGCCTGATTACCATATAATAGCCTGACACTAGATCTTATCTTTACAAGACTCCCCATCGGTTGTATCAATTTGTAGTAATAGTCTCACAACAGCATAACTTTAAGCTGTGTCTTCATAGCCATCATTCAGAATATGAAACAGCTGGATAGTCATACTGGTACCAAACACAACTCTGTTCATTGCCCATACAACCAGATACCACTAATGATACTGGATACAATTAAATATTATTTCTGTGTCTTGGAGCTTCAAAATACAACTCTTGAATTATAGTCTAGCTGTAAAGGGTCAAATGTAATTTTAAACCGCTAATGTTGTTCTGAGAAGCACCGTTTCTTGCATTTTATCATATCAGAAGACAATGCCACAAACTCAAGCTATACAGCGTAAACATGAGAGCATTAGAACTGGGCTATGGACATTAAACGGCTTTCTGAAACATAGGAGACATCCAGCCTAGACAAGTCAGTATATGTTTTATACATAAAGTCCTATCTGGAATGTCTGACCATTTTTTTCCCCCCGCGTACCAAAACATATGTCTAGAATTAACCGTAATTGAAAAGGACTCAGACTCTTTAGCAATCAAGAAAAATGCTGTAGTTGGTCATTTTTGTCAGGTATGATATTTTTTAAAGAGGTTTGTTTAATCAATCTGTGTTTATCGCTGGAGAAGAGACATAATATGGAATGTACATTATATGTGTCTAGGACATGGTGTTAGGTTTCATGTGTAAAATAATCCATCAAGCTTCAACATTCAATATGTCAGTAGTGGAAAAAAAAAAGCCTTGTGCCCAGTACACACACAAATATAAGTGCATACGTTAATACATACATGGTCACGTGGGACATATGTGTAAACATGAACACACACAGGGTTACAAGGAAAAAAGGACTATATGAAGAGTAAAAGGCTAAAGAATAACGGGCTGGATCCAGACTTAAGTAAGTGCTTGAAATTAGTTACTCCTGGGCTAAACCATGTTGATTGCAGGGGGAGTCAAGTTAATTGTATTATTTGCATGCAGGGATATATATTTGAATTGCTTACTGCACACAGATACTGACCAGTTTTACTATCACACTGTTATTTAGACTTGGGATAGGAAACATCACCTTTCAACTATAATTCTGTTTGCAACAGATGAAATATGGTGGTAAGGCAGAGCTTAGAAAACATTAGCAGAGAGAGGACATCCTAGACACATACATAAAGAATGTGAGGATTGAAAAACGGCTATACGGTCAATGTTCTTGTTGAGCATCTGATGTGCACAAGGCAATTAATTCATCAGTTACTGTTAATAAAGAACACAGTCTAAAATATAATTTTTAAATGGAGCAACCTTACACTCTGACATTTGCCCACAGAGGATTTAATAAACACTAAGTAAAGGAATAAAATATTTACAGAGAAACCTTCAAAGACAAGATCCAATTCGATATATCCTGAGATGATAAAAACAGCTTTGCAGTACTCAAAACCTTCAGACAAAATGCATCAACAGTAGACTTTCCTTTATGCAACAGGATCTATGACTCCCTCACACACACTGCAATTCACTTACACAGAATAATGGCCACCTGCTAATCTGTTTAGTAGTTGCATGCCTTGTAGAAGAAAAAGAAAATGGCCCTTTTCTTTACAGGTTGATACTACAGTAGGAAAATAATTATGCAAAACTAAGTGTGGTTCAGTTAGTCAACAAACTCCACATTACAAAATATGTGCTATTAGATGAGATTTGCCTGTTTCCAGGTAACCTGTAGATGTAATTGACTGCAGGGTTGTAGACTTGTCACTCACCTCACAGAAACACAAAATCCAGATGTCATGCTTTGGAATTATACAATATTGTAGTACAATAAGACAGAACTGCTAGCTACAGATCAAGGCTATGAACAGACTGACAAGCTGACACGTTAAATGTTACATTGCTACAGTGATACCGCTTTTAGATAATATTTTGACCATTCCTAATGTGACTAGAAAATTTTGCTCCACAGGTGGCCCTATATACTGGCATCTGCAAACCAAAGAGAGACGTTAAAACCTGCTGATATCATTGCGATGCTGCCTGCCAGACGTATTCAGACTTTTGTTAAGTGTTTTACCTGAAACAACCTCAAAGCCTGACTAGAAACCCAACATATTTCAGCAGTAATCTTGGTTTTCCTTAAGCTATATGTGCCCACAAAAACAACAGATGTGCCTACATACAGCTGCATGTGTTCCCCAAACACCTGATAGGGTACTGTGCTATAACTTTAGTGCCCCTGGGCCGTACTCACAGAACCGTTTTCACGTGCAGTAGCGTGCGTATTTTTAGGTATGTTTTAACTGTGCAAGCATAGTAACTATTTACGGAAGTTAAGTAGAATATGCGCACGTAACCGCTTTAGGCACGGACATGTGAGTCGCACTTGGGGACATACGTGCGGGTGGGGGGGGTTGAAATACGTACCTGAAAAGTTAAGTGAAAGAGGGTGGGGAGGGGGGGGACATTTAAATGAGTCTTTGAGGGCGCGGTTACATAGAATTGCACGTGCGGCACACATATACACATGTAAGTACACACGTACAGTTAGAGGTGGTCTAGGGAGGCGTATGTTTACGATTGCACGGCCGTGAGAGGGGAGTGTCATGGTTGTTGGGGGGCGTTGCCTTGCTATGTGCATGCGTATAATTGCGTACTTTTGAACAAATGCATCTCTGAATACGGCCCCCAGCAGATAGGCAGCATGTTCAAGGCCGATTGTGGGTACATCCAGGTATATTATGGATGGTTAGATATGTGTTGGAAAAGGAGTACTTTGTGCTTGATCACAATTTAAATAGCATTTTTTCCCTTTTCGCACACTCTATAATAATGCATGTCAACAAAATCAAATCTGCGAATGCCATAACCCGTCCGTCTTCTCTTTTAGTTTTTTGGACACATTCTTTAGCACAATTCTCTTAATTTATGAGGCCTTCAAAATAATATGCAAAACAACAAAAAAATCTTGAACTGTACTGAACTGTAAAAGTATACAAACTGCAACACAACCACTACTGATGCTACTGTATAGGATTGCTTCAAACGCCTTGGTCTCTTCTACATTCTGCATGCCGATTGGCTTCTTTATTTCTGACAAAACCGTTTTCGTGCTTGGTTGGTAGCAAGCATGTTTGGCGATGTGATAGAGATTTCAGACTGCATGCAACAATGGTGTAGCTCAAATAAAGTTTTCCATAATAGCATTTCAATATTTGTATAACATTAAATAATGATGATATATTTCCTCATAAACAAATAAGAACATTGCTGTTAAGCAGGTATCCTTGGAGATAAAAACACAGGATTTGCTATGATAACGCTACTGTTGTTTCTCCTCTCCCATGAATGTGAGCGTTGTGGATGGAATACGTCTTTGAGAGCCCATCCATACATAGCTGAAATTTCCTGGTTTGGCTCTGTGCCTAGCAATGCCCTCAGGCATCCATTTTAATCCCATAACCAGACAAGCTGTTTGGTGTTTTTGCTGTTATACTCAAATGGGTTTGACTTCTTATTAGACAGACAGATAAGATAAGCCATAGACTCCCCCTTGGAACAAAGACACATATCTGGAGGAAATGAAGGTTACCACAGAGCAGAAGTGACCAGAATGTCAAGAGATCTTCATGCAGAAAGAAAACATCATGAGGGATGCAGTGTACAGGAAAGCATGGTGGATTATTCAAACCACTCAACGTACAATTCAGATGAATATGTAATGACCTTATTATACTATATATTTATATATGAAAATATAATTTTATAAATACACAATTCTCTTACGTCACTTGTTTACCATTGGATGGATTACGTCACTTAGTTACCATTGGACGGATTACCATTGCTGCTAGCAACAAACATACTATTTATATTTGTATCTGTGGTTTTGGGACCGAATTCAGAGATGCGTTTTTTCCAAAGTACACAATTATACGAACGCACGTAGCAACACCCACCAACACCCAAGACACTCCCCTCTCACGGCCGTGCAATCGTAGACTTACACCTCCATAGAGCACCTCTAACTTTACGTGTGTACATCCGTGCGTATATGTATGCCATACGTGCAATTCAATCTAACCGCGCCATCAAAGGCTCATTTAAATGCCCCCCACCCTCTTTCACATAACTTTTCCAGTACATAACACAACACTGCACCTCCGTATGCGAGATTCACATGTCCGTTCCTATAGCACATACGTGCGAATATTCTACGTAACTTACGTAAATAAACTTACTACGCATGCACAGTTAAAACGTACCTAAAAATATGCACGCAAAAGGGATCTGTGAATACGGCCCTTGCTTTCTAAATGCTGCCACACCCTTTGAGACAAATCTTACATCTTACAAATGTACATTACATTTATATTCTCTGCCATGTGCAAGGATGAGCATTGTATCGACTCTATTCAGATCAAATTCAGTATTGAAACTTGATCAATTTCCACACTAACCAAAAATAATCAAAAATAATCCTAGGTATATAATAGGTGACACCCAAGACATGAAAAGGAGCCAAAATGTGTCCTCTCACATCACCTGTCTGCTGCTAGATTGGCTCATACATAAACAAAATGGTGGTCTTGTACTGGGACCTCCTCTCTATGATCTTGTTGCCTTGCTCCTCCCACATATTGCCTAATTTAAAAAAAAATCCCTGATCCTCCCTATTATGTAAAGTATCTTCAAAAATTGGGAGCAAGGTGGCTCAGTCTACAAATTCAAAGACTTTCTTTTTCAGAGACCAGTTTAGCTGGTTTAAACCCTGTAAACTGACTTCATATCTACATGAGGGACTGGCAGTTCTTGGTTCTAATCCAACACTTAAAATGGGTATACTCTGGAGATGATCTGATCGAACAAGCTAACCATCACTTCCGACATCTCACCAGTGTGCACGGTCCAACAATACTGTAGCATCGTGTTGTGTGAATGGATTTTTGAAAGCTCCTTATATTTAAAATCAGGGATATTGGGAGAAACCTTCAGTGCGTTCTATGTCCTGATCTGCAGAGCAGCGATACCCCTTCTTTTTCCTGCTTAGGGCTGCCTTTGTAGCCTCATATCATTGTAGCAGAGGTTTATGGGAATACTGGCAAACAGTGTGTAGTGTGTACAGGTGCATCATGAAGCAGGTCAGGGCTTCACAACTTAAGTACAGTCTTTTCAAGATGCTCTTCAGTGTAGAACACTACTGACAGCTGCACTACTAACAATGTGAACCCTTTTACTGCATAAGCAGCACTGTGGGTGTAAAATGCTAGTAGTTTATAGGAATGTTGATCCTACTGATGTATGCAATAACTCCCCTACTAAAAAAAAAAAAAAGGCCAATGATTTTTTGTTTTGTCATGCGTTCAATGCGAAAAGCCGTTCAGTTAAATACAGCGATCCTAGACTAGAAACCATAATTAGTTGTGTCCTCTACTGTCCAAAGTAGAGGGCTCAAACTTTGGATGTCTGCCTTTTAACCCCCTTTAGTCTGCCAAGGTCTAGGACTGCCACAAACTGTGAGCTACCCCCCCTCACCACTTCCTAAATAAACAGTTGGGTGTCCTGCAACTACTGCTTAAAGAAGCATCAATGTCAACATTGATATTTCACTTTCCCACAAAATGGAGAATGGTTTCATGGGTATCTGAGCATCTAAATCCACTTATTTTGACCACTTCCTTCATTAAACAAAGATTCCCATTTCCTATATAACGGCATTATAGGTTTAGATAAATTCAGTTCTAATATTGTCAAGAAAACAACTAATACAGCCTAGGGTTTAACACACAGCTTAAACAACTAGCAAATGAGTTACTAAAGAATTACAGGCACCGTGATAATGAACTATATTTAATACCTAAATAATAGCATTTTTCCTTAAGCTTTGGTATTATGATTGAATGTCTGAAGCATGAAAGCCTGTCTCATGAATGGCGTAAGTTGTGGCTACTATGCAAGTCATGTAGGACCGAAGCCTGTGAAGTGAAGCCATTGTATATGCAGTATGCTGATCAGGATGCTTACAGCCGACAGCTGAATGACTCGCAAACATATACGTGTTATCACCCCTGCCGGACTGCCACAAAATCCATGGCATCTGGCAGGAGACTTCTATGGATTACTCAGACATTTTCATGTAAAAAGCCTTTGTTTTGTAACGGCCTCACAAATTTTCTAATAACACTTTCTTAACTGCCTTGTAAGACAGCGCAATCTGGTAATGATTATCAAAAACTATACACAGTGTTTACAAAAGAATTGGGTTTCTAACGGTTTTCCATAAAGAAACAGTTGAACGCTACTAAAAAGGATCAGTGTCCTTGTCTGTAGTGACCTAATGCGCAGACAAAATAAATAAGAAAAACCAGTCAAATTATCATAAAACAAATTGTCAACTGTCTATATATGGAAAACTAGGACTTATTTGAAGGTTTTGGACAAGCAAAATAATGCGAAGGGAACTTTCAAAAGCATTGGAAAAACTGTATACCCAACAAAAAAAATCATTTTTAATGGTGAAAACAATAATTGTTATAAACATAGCAAAAAGCTGCTTTTTGTGCACTCATATAGGAGAACAGCTAAATAAGGGAGGAGGATACCAAGGCCAATGTGGAGTAAATGTCATTTAAAGTACTTTAGTTGTGGTGCAATTAAATAACAGAAAGCCCTTTTTGCATGAAAAACTGCAAATCTCAGACATTGTAGATAATATTAAGCCCAGTGCACACCCAAGTGACAGCATATTGAACAATATAGTCCAGATACAGTCCAGGAACGGAGAGAACACTCTATAGCGATACAGACAGAGGCAGCCTGGACATGTTTTGTGTAAAGGAGGTGCAGCTATTGGAGATTAGAGAGCCAAGGGTCATGTGCCTACAGGTTCCAATTACATCAATCTGGTTCCACTTATACAGATCTCATTGAAAATATATCTCCAGTGACTCTGAAAAGTTGCATAAGCCGTATTAATATGCTACTGAAGTATGTGCACTGACCTGTGTTGGATTATGCGCAGACGTATGTATGGTTACAGTAAATTTTGTCTCCCTTTAGTCATTTACAATGTTGGGAAACAGGCACTGCAGTGCAATGGTACACGTATGCCGGTATGTTTTACTGAACAGAACTATCAACGAATAACTCTGTCCCTCATCATGAAGAACTCAATGTATCTCAATTATTAAACATACTTAAACCAAAGGCATGTCTTGGCCATGAGGCATGTATCTCCCACTAGTATATTATGTGAAAACCCAGGAGTGCTTAGGTCAAATTTCTATCTCTAAAAGTCCCAGTAGTACACTTTAGTATCATCGAATGCAACTGTCACAATGATGATGCTTTGGGGAAGCTCAAAATTTTGAATTGATAAAAAGTGTTGAAGGCAATAATTCACTATAAGACAACATATTGCAGCCTGCTGTGATACCCCCATTCTACTATAGCATGGAGAGTTGTTCCTGATTGTCTCTTGAAAATACAAGAGAAGGGGCCATATTGGACTTAATGGCCACTAAAATTCTGCAGTGGCAGTGGGTTAGGTAATAAGTCTGTGTCTGTATTCCCACACAGGACAGAACCCAGACTTCCAAAATGCCAATGTTTTCACCTCTTTGGACATGATTCACAACTAAGAACATTTACGTAGATACGCGTCAAATGCGGAAGTCTCAAGTGCCCATATGCTGCGCATGTGCAGTACTCAAACATACGCACGGTAGTTGCGACAGTGATTCACAGACATGGAGGACAGATTCAAGCTTCGGCATGGCAAGTGTTCCTCGTGCGTACATAGAGCGGCATGGCTCTTTATGCAAATTGGCGGCACACTGACTAATGCACAGTAGGGGCGTGCCTTTGGACTCACGTCTGATGCACAAGTGCGTCATCCATGAAGAAGCAACCATATGCACAAAAAAGTTAGGATTTCCTTTACTTCTCTTAAGTTGGTGTCCCCACGGTCCGCATACAAGCCTATGCGTATTGCCTTTCTGCTTTTTCAGCCCACGCCTGTTACTTGTTTTTTAATAAATGGATTAGTTGCATTTATTTGACACAATGAAAGCCTCATCTATTTCATCATCTTCTTCAATGCCATTTTATTATGCTTAAAAATTTAAATTGCACTGACAAAAACTAAATTGAAAACAAAGAAGACATTTCAGTACACTATAAAACATTAAGAGTTAATGATTTAAAATGCAAACAGAATAATAAACGATCAAAGTGCCTGATTAGCTGAATAGTCTGCTAATGAACACCTATTACCACTATTAAGCTGGGTGCTTACTACAACAATTGCGTATCTGTGAATGCAGAATAACTTTAAAAACTTTAATGGGTGTGTGGTTCACATCTGGGTAACACAGCCGTTCCTCCACCCGTATGCGCACTTCAGTGACTGGGGGAGTGGTTAACTGCATTTTGGTTGCTTTTCTGAATTAGTCTGTCGGATCTCTGTTGTGCGTATATAAACACACTTATGCACAGATCATGCTCTTAACTCGGAATATGGTCCTTTTCAAGCAGAAAACACATGCATTTCATGCGTGCCCATGAGTGTGTGACGTACTTCCAGTATGGATTGGGATCCACTGGCAGGATGCAAACGTTACACAATAAGGGTATGCTCAGCACCCTCTGTAGTATTTGGACTTCAGCACCGTCCCCATTTTAAGATGCCCACATGGAAGGCTGGATCTAGTCTTTAAACTTTCTTCATAATTCTCTCTGTATAACGCTGAGGTGACTTTAAAAGATGCCATGTCAAACTTAGGTCAGGCCTGTTTTTTTTTTTCTAACAATGGAACTTTTCTAAAAGACAGCACTGTTTGAAAGTCTTCCCACGACCCTCTGCTGGAACGATATGCATGCCCACAAGGGCGGCCCTACGCAATAAGAGGAATGGGATCCGGCACAGTACACACTGAAGATTTTTCCCGTCGTCGTTGACTGCAAATTAGGCGCATTATTTAGTAACACAATGCAATGCTGTTCCAGCCGATTCTACAGTATCATTGGACTGTACACACTGATAAGATGTAGGCGCTAACTATCCAGTATGTGCCCAGCTTTTTTTAATTAAGTTTTGAATTTTTAACAAAAAAACAACATTCTAACCTCCCACAACCTGTATACAGAATACAGTGCAATTATTTATTAGAGTTTACCAAATCACCAGTTAATAGAAAACTAGAAACAGAAAGTGCCGCACCAAGTCGGGGAACATAAAGGGTAATGACCATAAAGTACATAAAGTCCATCCATGAAGTCCATACCCTATAAAATTTGTGAGCAGTCTTCCTGGCTGAATATACAAATTTTTTCATGAGTCATAGTCTTATTTACCTTATTTACATTCAATCTCTTAGACGTGAAGGTGTGTCTGCCATCTTTACGAGTCCCCATTGTGAAGGCTCGCATTGCAAATTAGGGACAGCAGAAAGCTGTTTTTCGGCTATCCCTATTTCGAATGTGAGCCCTTTCAGAATTTTTTTTAATGGATGGATGAATATGCGATTCGTATACTCAGCCATTCAGTTTCGGGACCTAGGGTTAGGCTGTGGGGATCGATTGCTATGTCTTCATCGAGGCATAAGCAATCGATATCCCAGCCAGTTTGGAGCTGGCTGGGAGCGAACGGCCCTTTCGAAATAGGGTCGTTTGCTACGCGGACCCACATTCGTCTGCCATCCACTTACATGAGGCAACAACCTGGGCCAGTGAGAAGAGGGTGTACGGGTGTTCAGAGGTAGCCTTATCACAAGTGCCCTCTGGGAAAACACCAAAGATGCAAGATTTTGGGTCTATAGGGAATGAAATGAATAATGTGTCAAATGCGGTTCTCCAAAACCCCTCCCAAAATCTTTGCACCGACGAACAGCTCCTCAGTAGGTGCCAAAAAGAACCAGTGTGCACACTACACCTGTGACACCCCTCGTCCCAACGTCTACCAAAACTAGACAGACGCTGCGGCATCCGATTGTGTACTCCCTACTGCAGTAATTCCATATGTACACCAAATGCGCTTT
>WWET01000054.1:1181376-1191554 GCA_011038615.1 Limnodynastes dumerilii
CAGGGCAATCAGCTCCACAAATTGGCGGTTATCCCACAGTGGTAAGTATGTAACCAGCTTTAGTTTGACATGGCATGTACAGAAAGGTTGGGCAGTACAGCAGTGCACAATTGCAGTAGCATATAGACCAATGCAAAGGCATATAGGGCACTATTATGCAGGCATACTGGACACAATTGTTTGGGCAAAAGGTGCCCTATTGTGGAGGTATTGCTTTATCCTGACAAATCCATCTATGACTTTTTTATATAATTAATATTTATTTATATTTGGTGTACACCAGGGATGAGTTGTAGTGATTTAAATCATTACATTGGCATAAATAGAACAGAGTAAATTGCTTGACTACACTACTTTTTTTACTTCCTCAAATTTTAATGAAGAAACACAGAAATAGTAAAATAAGGTAAAAAAAAAAATCTGTACCCACATCAAATAAAATTTCACAAGAGATTCCAAGCCTTTGGTATATACAGATTGAACATTGCATAAATTTAACTACTGCTAATTACGTTTATTGTAGATTTGTCATAATACCACTGACTGGTGAATTCATTTGATTTATTATGTAAGCACATAAATAAACTCTTATCTGATGTAAAGGCAACAATCATGCAAACACCAACAAAGATTCTTTTGCCTGGCTCCTGAAGCACTGACATTTCCACAGGCGTTCCCTGCCAATATCTAAAAGGTCATTTCGGACCTTTTACTTTGGCAACAGTATCAAGATAATTCTATACCGACAATCACAGGAAATTCTCTTGAAATACAGAATATACAATTCAGAAATGGTCTAATGGCAGCCAGAATAATAACAACTGTACAAACAAAGTGTACCAAAGCCTGACCATGTGGTCTGCCGGAGCAATGTCCAAGCACACTGCTCAATTGCTACCAATGTGCTAGCATTCCAAGACGTCTCTGATTTCTGCATGCTTAATCAATTAACTTTACCTTTAATTAGCACCAAAACAATGTACTGAAACGTGTCCTGAAAAATGGTTCCCCCAGGCTACACATAACAAAGTTCCAACACATTCTTTTCAGACATCAGGGAAAATAAATATTCCACAAATAAGCACATTTCCTTCAATGTTTTTATTCCTAATATGTGGCAGTATACGCTTGCGGACTAAAATGCAGGATCCAAACCATTTATGGAAGGGCTAGCAGGAATAGACGTCTGAGGTCAATAAAGGTAGTCTATCAAAATATCTAAAACATGCAACCTGAGCTATATTTTACACATGATTAATTACATTTACATTTTGTGTTACAATGTCACACATGGAGTGGAGGTATATGGGATAAAACAGTGATTTTGTTCAGTGTCTGTGAAAGGGGGTAAGTAGGATCAGGGTAAGTAATAGATGTGAGATCATACCATGGTGAAGAATCTGGAGCGACTCATGGGAAGTCATATTTTGACAAATAATATAAATACTGTAATTATTTATATTACTTCTCTGTCCAACTCTGGCGGAGTTCTCCAGCTGGTAGCATATGAAACTGCACATCACTAAAAGGGTTCATTTGTTTTAGTCCATCATCTTACAATTTCGGGACTGAATTTTGTTAATGGTCTCCACAGCTACTTGGTTTTGTAAACACGTATAGCACTATGTACTGATTACTCTTGATAATTGGTTTCAGAACTAGCATTCTTTATTTATTGGAAAAAGGTAAAGGAATAACAAATTATAGCATAATTTATAGAGAATACATTGAGGACTGGATTCACAGCCCCGAAATTTTTTACTTACTTGCCTATTTCTCCGATTATATATTTTACGCTATCTTTATAGACCGCATTTACGCAATCTACGTAATGAAACGCTACGTAGATAGCGTAAAATAGTTACTACATGTGCGTAGTAGCTATAATTGGAAAAATAGGCACGTAAGTAAAAAATTTGGGGTTGTGAACACGGTCGTGAAAGTTATTCATACATTTGGTTATACTAGAGATGTGCAGATGTGGCTGGTTTTGATTTTGGGTCTAAAATCATTTTTTTGTGTTGTGGTTTTTTATTTCTTATTTTTTTTTTTTGTGTTTTTTTTTTTTTTAAAAAAAAAAAAAAAAAAAAAAAAAAAGATAAAACTGGTCAAAATAATGTAATTTGTACCTGTTTTCGTTCTTACAGTACTATCTACATCCACAACGTTTATTTCCAGTCATTTCAGACTACTGCACAGCTTATAATAGTTATTATTTTGACCAACATTGGCCAGAGATCCACCTGGTAAACTCAGCTACATAACTGCAACTGCCCAATAGATTGGATGGTCTTGAAAGTCCACTGGGATCACAGAAATTCAAAGCTGAATTCCAATATAAGTGCTGAAGTCTAATTATATTGTTGAGTCCCCCTCTGTTGCCCCTAGGCACATGTCTTCTCAGCCATTGACTAAGATCAATGTAGCATCTGTTTTTGGGGGTAAGGGGGAGTGGCCACCCTTTGGATACTCATGGCTTCCATGGCAGTCAGTAACTGAAAGGCCCTGGCTGGATGATGGAAGAATGAGGAAGACCTCTAGGCCCTTGTTGTTAATTTCTGACACTGAACAGCCAACATGGGGCACTAGTCCATAGTGGTAGGAGACCCCGCACGCTGTAAGACAGAAAACACGATTGAATCCCCCTGTTCCTCCTGGGCACCAGCAAATACTAAACATTGCCAAGCCTGCCCTCCCCCTCTAGGGCACATCCTATTGGATGTATCCACATCTCCTGCAATATGCATCAGCGATGCGTTCACAAATGCAGTGCATTTTCAATAGGACTTGATCCTATTGAAAATGCACTGAGAGAACAGGGTGGGCTTTGGTGATAAAAGACATCTGCCCTCGCCCTAGCACTATAAATGTTTCATTTTCTGCACAGAAGCAGAGTCAACATTAATAATGAAACCCCTGTGTGCAATACAAGTGCAAGAGTTCATCTGTAATCAAACAATTAAACTTCATTAAAAAAAAATAAAAAAAAAGTCAAGAAAGAGATGCCTTAGAATATGGCACTGGCCTCTAAGAAGGATTATGATATACTCCTCGAAAGAAGGTGTAAAAAGTAGAAAAATAATGATGTGCACCTAAATACAACCCAGACAAGAATAAATTAGCTAAAAAAATTTACTACAAGAATGACGTAGAAAAAAAAGCAAACAACTCTATTATGCAACCAAAGGAACCCAAAATAAGATGGCCAGCCTCAATGACCAGAGCTTTGGATTGCATTAGATATTTTATTATATTTGGTTGTGAATAAAAATTAGAATATTTCAAAATGTAAGTGATTATAGATTGTTCATTTTGTATCCTCATAGCTTTTCTACAAACTTCCAATTATTGAAAAGAAATGTATCACAATATCAAATCAACCAACTCATATCAAGAAAAGTAACTAGAGGTATATTAACAGGCGAGTAGTTGTTACACTGATACAGCGGTGGTCAAAATCCATTGTCCTTTGAACTTTACACCCACCCTTATATTGTATAAAGGACACAAATAGTAGAACAATCTGAGCGACAGGAACTGCTTGGTTAGTTTGGGCCACCACAAAAGAAAATATGTTTGAGTATGTCTGGCTAGAGAAAATATTTGATTTCCATTTTCCAATTGAAATGGAAAACATAAAAAAAAAAACATAATGAAAACTTGTGCAAGATGGAATTGTCCTAGGGCTCTTTAAGACACCCTTTTGTGCTATATTATAAAGGACATGCACAGTTTAACTAACAAAGCAGTTAAGAAACAGGGTCATAGCAGCAGTGAAAGCACTAAAGCACAATGGTTCCTCATGGGAAAAATGTAATATATTGAGGAATTCATTTTGGATTCTGGTTTTCTATGCCTTCGGATTGCCTCCTAATGAGGGGATAGCTGAAGAAAGTGTTTGTGGAAAAGAATGTATGGATGCAACACCTGTGCTAATTGGCACCACACGTTTTGCTCGTCTTGGTCAGATAGCTAGCATGCATTTGCTGAAGATGACATAACAGCGATGAGGTATCTAGATGGTTGATGTCCTTTCCTTGACTAACTGTAGGATGACATATGGCACAGATACTTTGACAAATGACTGGGTTAAGGGTCAAAGTAACATACATATGAGGTTTTTTTTTGTATTTTGGCCTGGCATGATAATGATAATCTTTGTTGTTGGACTCTCTACAGTAATACAAACAAAACGTGGCTTCATACTGCAGCAAGCAGAATCAATGTCTATATCCCCATAAAAAGACACATGCTAATTCATCTCTCACATCTCATGTATATCAGCAAATACCATTGTAGCATCCTCAACTGCTAAAACACCGTTATCACTGTTAAATACTCTTGCTCACATGACCTAGTGTTTTAATTTTACACTTTGTTGATGGAAATTCTGTGTCATAATCTACCGTTTAATGAAAGAACATTTTGCCAGACATGGTGTCAAAGTTTAGCTGTACTATTACACTTCTGACTACCCTACACTCAGAGACTGAAGGAGATGTACGGGAAATTGCACCTGATGTATAGTTGTGTTGCCCTCTTGCTTTATTGACAGGACGTTTAGCAGCAGTAGCTAAACTATTCCTTTTCTCAGCATTTTCATACACAAACAGCCGTAGCAAAAGCTAAATCAAGAGACAAATTTGATTTGACCTTTTGACAAGTTAAAGTCTAAACACAAGCCTAGCGCAGTCACTGGTTGAATAACTAGATTAGCACACTGCCTCCGCTAAAATGGCTGCTGAGATCACGGAGCAGAAGCTTTTATACTGTAATCCTAAACACACAAAATACTAGTTTCCTGGAAATTACGTTTTACCTCGAATGTCAATATTAATTTGGTGCCATGACACAAGTCTGACTCGCGTATGCCTGAAATACGGTTCTGTTAAATATAACCTGATTTCAAACCACTCATCTTTAGATTGTACAGTCTTTCACAAAGTTTACAGCCAATGGGCTGTATCCAGACTTAAGTGCTTGAAATTAGTTATCCCTGGGCTAAACCATGTTGATTGCAGGGGAGTCATATTTCATCTGTTGCAAACAGTATTAGAGGTGAGAGGTGATGTTTCCTATCCCAAGTCTAAATAACCGTGTGATAGTAACGCTGGTCAGTATCTGTGTGCAGTAAGCAATTCAAAGATATATCTCTGCATGCAAAGAATACAATTAAATTGACTCGCCCTGCAATCAACATGGTTTAGCCCAGGAGTAACTAATTTCAAGCACTTACTTAAGTCTGGATCCAGCCCAATATCATTTACAAAACCCACCAACTCCTCTGAGGGAAAAAAAAGATCAAAGTTGCCAAGATGCACGAAATCTCAGTTTCTGTCATCATCCCCTCTCAAACAGTAATGTAATCATAACAATTATCACTGTTTACCCTCATTGTAAACCTAATTTGTAATGCAGTTCCTGAGTGATGGGATATCTAGCAAACATGTATACAAGATGGAAGCAGTGTTTACTTGTGTATAATAACAGAATATTGTAATTAGACTTAACATATTTCTTGCCCTAAAATAAAAAAAAAAACCGCTGCAAGTTTGTATGCTTCTAAATTAGCTAAATTAGAACCCATTTCTTTTTTTTTTATATATTTAATAATATGAATTGTTGTAGAAAAGCACAACCAGCAAAACATATTATACAATGGTGATAAAAGACTAAAAATATAGGGTGACCTACAAAGGTTATTATGCACATAAGCATCCTTTGGAAATATTGCTTACCATCCTTTGTCATCATCTTCTTCATTGTCTGATGCAATGACTTCTTCCGGAGTTTCAGATATTGCCTGGGTCAGTTTGGATTTGAACTTGTCCAAAAGAGCCAATGTCTGAAAAGCACAGAATGGAGTTTCTAGTACATACAGCCACTGAATTACCACAACTGCCCTTAGTTAGCAGTATTTATGCTAACAATGAGGAGCATATTCAATTTAATAGGTTTGAACTACAAAACAAGATGGACAGTTAGTTTTCAAAGCTATAGAGTTGGCCTGTTTGGCTTAGCACCAATCACTTTGCCAGAGGGATATGAAAAAGATAAGTATGGTTTAAAAAGGTATCAAGAGTAGAGGTCAAAGTCCCTTCCATAGCGTCCAATTTCGGAATGGTGGAATGCCCGTTTGCTACACTAAACCTCTAGCGAGAACTGAATATCTGAAAAAAAAATATTATTTCAGTTATATATGCTCAAAAAGCCTTGGCCTCTGAAGAAGTTATTGTTTGCTACTTTAAGTTTCTGTCAAAATGATATAATTAAGGTTATATGTTGGCCCTGGAATACAGCACACGGTGGCAGCTTGGTTTAGGTAAATATAAATGAGTAGCTGAGATAGGTTGTACAATAATAAGAATAATAAATGTGCTCATACATGCTAGGCCCCATAGCTGATAATGTTGCCGTTTTGCATAATTAGTATAGCCGACACTTAAAACATGACAAAACGTACGGCTTGCTTTGTGCCGTTTTGTTTATTTTCATTATGTACATGCAAACGGTCATAGGTATTGCTGACTTCAAAACTTTCAATAAAATTTGATAAAAAAAAAAAAAATAATAATAATAATAATAAATGTTACTTAATATCTAGGCACCAAAATAAAGTGAACCCCAGGAATGAGGAGGATAATAACCTTTGGGTCTTGACATGCACTAGTCAGCTCAGAAAGATAGAACTGAATATGCCCCTTAATGTTGTACAGAGACAGTAAAGGATGTCACACATATAACATTTATATCATCTACTGACATCTGACATCAAGAAATCTGTCTCTTGATTTACATCAAAACAATTTCCAGTAATACATCTCCATATACCAGGCATGCAGATTTCACAGCAATATTTAACTCTAATCTGCACTAAATAAATCATAGTGGGCTTTTAAACACGACATACAAGTTATGGGGCCCGATTCAATTAGCTAAAAAGCGTTCGGCGGCGTATTTTTAACGCTATTTTTTTGTAAAATTACAGCCGATATTTTTTTTTCAATTTAATTATTAGGGCATGCTGATGCTTGTAGAACTACAAGCATCAGCATTTCCATGGATGCCAGGGCAAGCGGAAGCATGCCCTGCCATCCAGGGACCGCTAAGCAGCTGCTAGGTAAAAAAAAAAATCCTTCACTGAACGACGCAAATTACTTCCTAGCAAGAAGTGCCGGCGCTACTGAGGCTATTACCCAGTGCCTGAAGTATCGTGAGAACGTGATTTCAGGCACTGGGTAATAGCTTCTCAGTAGCGCCGGGCATCTCCTGCTAGCAGGAGGTGATTTGCGGCGTTTAGAATCAGGTTTTTTTTTTCTCCCGTAATTTTTTTATTTCGCTGCCTGCTGTTTTAGCGCAGCGTAATAAAAACAATTGAATTAGGGGATTTTTTGCGGGCGAATGCGTCGTATTTTTTCCGACGCTAAATTTTTTAAAATAACGCCTGCAATTGAATCAGGCCCATGGAGTTACATCTGTAGAGTTACCAGTGGAATACAGAGACACTGCACACACTGGAATTTTATCAGAGCGTACAGAAACTAGAAGGAACAGCAAGAGATTCGGTGCTGCATAGCAAACAATATATAACTGTGTGTGGCTCGCAGGACCAGTTTTTATTCCTAGTATTTACACCTAGTTATTTATCGTAGCAGCACTCCATTTATATATGCACTTACACACATATATATGAATTAAAGCACTTTCTCTTTTTACTTGTTACTAATTACCAATCAACTTGGGGAACCTGTCCCCCTTCCAATATGGCTGCTGCATACTTTTAAATGAAGTGTTGTACACAGATTGCAACATAGATAGGCCCTCACCTAGGAGGTGCCTTTATGCTGGGCAAATGAGTGAAACAAAATATAGCTATATTGTGACCTTAAAGATGTATGCTCTGACACATAAAGCATATAGCTATATATGGAATGCCTGATCTGTTTTTGCTGCTTGTAGTAATTGTGGTCTTTTTTTGTACTAGCAGCACCTTTTCCATTTATATATACTTCTGAGAATGGAAAGTGTGACCTGTGTTCACCTGTATATACCTTATACTATCAGCACATGGTCCCATGTTTACAGTGTTCTTACGCTTACAAGCGAATTACCTGTTGCTCTCGGGATGATCCTTTGACTGCATTCTTTGTCCTGCAGTCTTCATACTTTTCCTTTTCCTGCAGATATTCTTTCAGAGCACTGTTAGTTACTGTCATTTCAGCTAAGAAAACAAGTAAGCAATAGAAATAGGTTTATTACTTGGAAGGCCACATTAGTAAGCAGCTTATTGTAAACGTATTTTGTTACAAAACTAGCTAAGCTAAAAAAAGGAATCTGATGCACATTAGAACTAATTAGTACAATTTTGTTGTAGCGATCACATCTACAGTACAATAACATTTCTGATTGGGATGTTTGTATTATAATAATGTAACACGCATTTAGTCTTGTCCTGGATTTGGTTACTTTATGCTCTGTAATTACAGACTTAATATTGCTATATGAATCTTTTCAATGAGCAGAAAATCACATTTTAAACAAGGGCAACGAACGAATGATAGATCCTAGTTACAAAAACAAAGATAAACATTTTAGGCAGTACATCTAATACTGAAGCCACATTGAAGCAGAAGATGGAACAACAGAAGCAGGAAGAGTATGGTTTAAATGATTAACATTCACCAAGCCAAAGTTATTGAGGCATTGTGCCAACACAAGTAAACATTCTGCCAATATATAAAGAAACAAAATTCAAGTAGTAAGCTGGCATTCATCTGGAGCTATACATGCCAACTACTATTCCAGAAGAAAAGTGAGGGCTTCATAATAACTTGTATGGATGGAACTAGATGATCAACTAAGTTGTGCACTATTTTAATTGATCTCTAACATATATCTGGTTATATTAATTACACTTCTACAGTATACACATTTATACAGAATTAGCCATTTTTGTCGATATGCCAATTTGTTTTATCATACTTCATCAGTGGAATCACTCTATTTATATCTCCAGAACTCGCAACAGAGTCAAAAAAAAACATTTAAAGGCACGAGTACTCATATACAGAGATACTGGGACGGATTCAGAGCTCTTACTGCGCATGCGCAGTAATTTTGGAAAGTAATCTACGTTACTTCTTGCAACATAGATTGCTTACACGAGGTCTTTAAAACCGCGTGTACGCAATCTACGTTGCAAGAAGTAACGTAGATTACGTTGCAAAATTACTGCGCATGCGCAGTAGCACTTTTCGCAGAGCTCCGGCCTCAATTGCATTGCGGCCATAGCTCTGAAACTGGCCCCTTGTACTTACTACAATTATTCTAAGGGGCTGATCCAGAGTTGCACTTACACATTTTTTTAGGTGCAAGTGTAGACCTGAGCAATATCATGTTGAACTGCAAGAGGAGATTAATATACATTGTGAAAGCAAAATTAGAATTAAGAGGTGACGTTTCTTAGCTCACCTCTATTTTATAGAATAAACACAAAGCTATGCAGTATGTGAGTTCTATGTGCAAAGATATTTATCCTGCATGCAAAAGAACAAAAATTAATTAGTACCTCTTAGTTTGCAAAATGGTTTAGCCAAGCTGTATACTTGCACCTGTTTCGCCCTTCTCTCAAACTCTGGATCAGCCCTTAAATGTTCATCAACCTTTTATAAACTTGAATCATATTTTTTTATCCACAAGAGAAAGCACTAAACCAAGTGTAACAGTTTCTCTCAAATAATAATAAATAAATAATCTTGAACTCCAAAATCACAATGGATACCACTTTTCACGGAGGCCCGGCGACGCGGGGAGACAGCTTTGAGCTTCAAAGGGTCCCACGGCAAGCCACCTGTAGTTTTAATCTGTTCTCTACTGACAGCCTGTGTCAGTGGAGACCAGCTTCAGCTAGGAGTCTACTCTAGGAGAAATCTCCAGCCAGCCAGTGATGACTCATACACTGTTAGAGGAACTTCCTCTCCTCACAGTGTGTTATGTGACCTCGCTGGTTGCTGAGCTGTGGAGACATCTTCCTGCATCTCTGGCCTGCCAAAAACTGGACTCTAAGTTAAGTTTTGTGGGTGGTTTTTTCACTTGTTTTACCATCTATCTCATACTGTATTTATAGAAGGAAAGGAAAGGAAAGGAAAGGAAAAGGGAAAGAAATATATATATTATAT
>WWET01000054.1:1202514-1213918 GCA_011038615.1 Limnodynastes dumerilii
ATGTATATATACATACACATACATACAGAACCTGGTGTAACATGAAGAGAACTATTAATGTCTGGGTTTTTACTATACATTAAAGCAGCTGAAAAACCTGGACATTAAAAAAAAAAAACTCAGATGCAGACATCCAGAACACATATCATTATATTGCAATCTAGTAGCTTTAAGGATCACTTGTAATTTTACAATAATATAACTGGCAGCAATTTCTAATAAATTACAATCAGAGAAAGAACATGTGTGGTCTTGAACACACCTATTAGTAATATTAACATACTAATAAAAGGCATCAAAATATTCAAACAGGACACAGTACTCTGTGTCCAGTACAGCTACCAGAATTCTATGTAGTGATTAATCAAAACAAACACAGATTAGGCTTCCCTGGGGTGACCCAGATTGTAACACATTTGCAACTAGAACTACAAAGTTGTGAAAAGAGTGGTATCTCTTCAAATACTTGATTAAGTGTTACAAGATGTTGAGGAAATTTGGTGCTTAAATGAATGATGTGTTTGATGTCATTTCTGGCAACACTACAGTAAATGTCGCATAAAAGGAAAATAACTTATTTAAAGAACGTTCTTGACAGCTGTTTGGCAGAGCCTGTAACCACCCACTCAAATGAAGAGACCTGGAATGATCAGCTAAGTAGACATGTAACCTTTTCTCCCTTTCGAGGAAGGATAAACCATTCGAATTCTGAATCTTCCAGATACAGTATCAGCGATAAGAGATGGGCATAACTGAAAAAGGCTGAGTCCAGCTACAATACCAATACCCCAAATCATCCCAGAGAAGCACCTATCACTGCATTCACTACACCTAACTCTTTTCCGCTGTGAGGTAAAAGTTAACCATGGATATATGGCATAGACAACCTGCAACAATACTCCCAGTCCAACTGAAATAGCTATCTGAACTATACTCAGCCCAATGCCTTTATTCACTGGAACAGCATTGGCTGCTGGAATAATAAACTACAGTAAGTGGCTGGAGCATGGGATAAGGCAGGACCAGTCCAAACTCTGTGAGTGCCACCAAGATGTTTGATCAGCACCCGCGGTCAGACCTTTTGAAGGGACGATGCCAAGGGCTCTGGTATGTGGTGGTGGCAGAGGTATTCTGGACATATTTTGGCTTGTAATTAAAGATAAAAATGTTGCCTACATCTGGCCCACAACAGCACATTTTTCTTTTAATCCCAGACTATGCATCCTGCCTGGCCCAGCTACATGACAATGTAAAGACTTTAGCTTTGGATTGTCAAAATTTGATTGGAGAGTCTCATAACGATGGCTGAACAGGCTGTTCCTCAACTGTCATACTTTCATTTACAAATAAGATTAGAATTTTTAAAAACTATCACATTACATAGATTATTTATTCATCAATATACAATATTTGTGACTTTTTGGTCAACGATTCATAAAACAACGTGAAAGAAAAAAAAAGCAATGTTAAAAAAGCATAACATACATAATAAAATCATCCCCACTCAGACAAAAACGAGCAAAGAAAAAACAAACAAAAAGAGGACCCCATACCAAAATGAACAAAAAGTGATTAAAGAGAAAGGAGAAAAAATATATTCTGCACATCTCCATAAATAATAATGACCCACCCTATGAACCTGCCAGTATTTTACTAATACCCCGTTCAGATTACCACCTAAAAGCCGGGGTTTTCATGAAATTGCCGGGTTTCATGAAAACCCCGGCTTTTTTTGGCAATCTGAACGCAAACCCCGGGTCTCTCTAGCCGGCTTTTTAGGCAGTGGCAATGTGAACGCGGCATTAATGCATCGCTTTGTAGGCTAAAATCTAGGATGCAATCAAAGTTTTTATCCATTAATAGTTTTATTAAATTATTCAAAATTAGAAGAAGGGGCACAGAACAAAGAAATAGGGGGGGAGAATTACAACATACATTATCAAAATAATAGTAGATTTCTGTTGTAAGTGATAAGTTATTTAAAAAGAGGCAAAGGCCAAATTGAGTCAAAAGATAAAAGCAATCAAAACTAAAAGCTAAAAGAGACTATTCATTAAGGATAAGCTGGATCTGTATCTAGCGAAGACGGTACGAGAGAGAGCCATCACCCACCGTAACAAACTCATGCCAAGCAATAATAAGGGATGCGGTCGAAGTACAATAAGGAGTACTCTCCATTTCCATAAGGTAATTAGAGTGAATTTTAGAGATTATCTTAAAGAGGTAGATTCAGAGTTCTTCCGGTTTTGGGCTACCGCAGCCCTAGTTATAATACAAACATGGCCCAGTACATATCTAGAGTAGGATGGAACGGGTGATGGATAGTAGTGAAATAGAGCTATTTCTGGGGTATGGGATAAGTCGAGATTAAGTGCCTTGTTGGCCAAATTGAAAGTAGAAAGCCAAAATGGTCGCATATGGGGGCAGTTCCAAAATATAGAATATGTCTCCTATAAGATTAGAGCCTCACCAACAGTATTGCAGTTGATTTGGCCATATTGTGGAGTTTAACCAGAGTGAAATACATTCACACATAGATAATTTATAACTCATATTGTGTATCTTTTCCCATTTATCTAAAGAGAAACTGATCCTAAAATCAGATTCCAAAGCCAATTGTGTTTTGGATTTTGTGTACTCTCTAAGCCAAAGCAAGAATTGATACCAGAAGGAGATACCCTTTCCCTAAACTGCAAAGGAACGCTTAGAGCAAAAAGGGTCTGGAGGACAATCAATGTATTTTAAGATGTATTGGATTAAAATCCAAAACCAGTGTAAAAACTTTCACTAATGTGCGTTTCTGATATTTAGATATTTTTGATAATATCAAATCCAACTAGATGATGCATTTAAAGCAGGGAAATGCTTTCTAGGAATTTAATAATACAGATTACGATATATTGGCACAATATTATTTGTATAGTAATACAAACATATTATACAGAAAATATGTAATGATTTTTAATAGTTGACATGCCCTACAGGTTAAAGATGAGTAGTGTATTTCACAATACAATATTGTACCTTGATTTTCACAATTTAAAATGATGATTACGCAAAAAAAACTGTTCTCGTAACCCACTACTACAATGATCTGCACGGAAATGTTGAACTGAATGGTCAGGACAGCATAGATTTCCACCAACATCATGACATCAATAATCCCAAAAATCCAATCAAATGATACAATGCTGGTTCACTGGACCGAACGCACTGGTAAGAGGCCAGAGCTAACTGATGGTATGGTGTGATTGGCATGATAACAATTAGAAATCATGCCAGTGTGTGCCCAGTTTAAGATTAAACCCAGAGGAAACCCCACTGACATGCGGGAAATATACTTTAACCACTCAGATAGTACTCTGGTTAGAAGTGAAATCACGGCATCAGTACTGTGGCATGTTCATATTTATATCAATCATAATAAAAAATCAACATAAAAAGCGTTGCTGTACAAATATATAGAAAATCCTATTTGATCACAACATTCCCTTCTCTCAATATATGAACAAGTACAAGTCCTCAACACCTGTAAACAAGAATTTCAAAAATTCACACCTGGGACTATGCTATTGCCATCAGGAAGGATCCATATTGTATATTATGCTGTTACACTGTACCTGTCACCCCACACCATACACATTTCATTACATTCACTGTCGTTATGCAACCAAGTAGCAAAGCACACATGGAAACACAGAATTTGACGTCAAATAAGAACCACTTGGTCCATCCAGTCTGCCTGTTCCATCCACCCAGCACACTCCTTGTGAAGCCACCCACCACCTACCAGTAGTTAACTCACCTCATTTCCCACAGTCCTTACCACACAAGGACCAGGATTATTTTGATAGCAGCCAATAAACCTAACAATAAGTTTTTGGATTGCATAAGGAAACCGGAGCACCCAGAAGAAACCTTTGGCCTCATTTACTAAGGGCGAATTGAGTAAAATCGCCGGTGTTTGCTGTACTTTACCAGCGATTTTCAAGTCTCCGGATTTACTAAAGCAAAATCTCCACAAACTCTCCGGAGATGAGTGGAGACTTAAATCTTCGGTGTTTAAATCTCTCCAGCGATTTTTTGCATGAGTATCATACAAATCTCTGGATTTACTAAGGGGAGACTTTCAAAATCGCTGGTGGTTGGGCTTAAAGTCTCCTGAGATAATTCTCAGGGGGGTCAGTGGAGACTTTGCTAAAATCACTGGCAAATAGTCATGTAATCATGTGTCAGGGTATAAAAGTAAGGTGTAAATGTATTTCAGCTGCTTGTTTAGACTCAAACAAAAGCTATGGCTTTTTGTGTGCTGTATATGCATAGTGGATATTTAATAGGTAGTTTAGCTTTAATAAGGGCAACATAAAGGAAAGAGAAATATAACCATGATGAGCATAGATACAGTAGGTGTGTTACAGTATGTAGAAGACTGCACATATGCCTACATAGACATGGATATGCATACACTAGCATAAACAGAGCATATGCATATTCATACAAGATTCCATAGTCAGGTAGATGCATTGAATAACACAACTAGAGCAGCTATTGAGTTACAGATACATTATCCCAGATAAATGAAATTATATAATAGTAGAATAATATATATTTTTTATCTTAATACATAACATTTTTATTTACAGATTCCTATGACAACTCTCAATTTGCTTTAAAGCAAACTCTGGCTATTTACAGTGAAACAAGCATTTTCCCATAGATAACATTACATTAATACAAATAGCATTTAAATAAGTCCTGTGTGTGAAGTCCCGAGAGTTCAAGTTAAACTCCAGCGATTTTGATTAAAAAAAAAAAATTCCCTATACTTAACATTACAGTGAAAAAAATCGCCTCCATCTCCGGAGATTTAAAATCGCTGGTAAACACATTGCCAGAGTTTCAAAATCGACATGCAAAATCGCCTTTTAGTAAATGCTGAGATTTAATTCTCAAAGTCGCCCCTCAACACAGGCGATGTCAGGCGAATTGCAGAGGCGATTTTAAGCGCCCCTTAGTAAATCTGGCCCCTTGTTCCTTAGCTGCAGCTGTGCAATTTTTTTTTTTTTATAGAATTCAAGTCCTTTCGCAAAATGTACAACATGCACTCTACACACGTAAAACAAGTACTTCTTTTATGTGATAAAAAATGCACTCATAGAAATTACCACAGAAATAGCAGCTTCATTAAAATAATTGAAAATGCATCTATAACACAAAGCCTGTGTACTGCGTAATTACCCTCTTTTGCCTCCTTTTCCTTTTCATATTCCTTTGCATCGTCTTCCTTTTTTCTTTTGGCCGCCTTTAGTTCCCGTTGTAGCTGACGTGCTTCTTTTCGCAGTTCTTCACTGGGCAAGAAATTTTAAAACAGAACAACACATTAATAAAATATAAATATATATATATCCCTTTATTACATTGGTATATGTATAAACATGTGTATCAAGAAAAATAAAGTATTATGTCTATGTGGTTTGATAACTTACTGTCTTGTACATAATAACAGAGAAAACCTCTGCATTTGAACTAAAACACCCCCAAACCAAGCATAACAACAGTGCATTACTAAGAAGACTAGTCGCACAGTTAATAAATGATGCCTTGCATCAGTTTATTATGGAAAGGTCACTATTATAATATAAGTCTTCATGGCCCATAAAAAAAATAAAGAAATAAATCTCAGAGCTCCACTATAAGCGAGGCCTTCACAAATCTGTTGTTTCTCCTACCACAAAGGACTCGTGGAGTGTCATTGTGGTGTGTTCTGAGATGTATCAGCCCACAGCACAGTGTTCTGAGATAGTTAGACTGTTTTAGCAGGGTAACAGTGAACATATCATGTGATGCATCCACTGAACATTTCCACTTTAAATGTAACCGCTAACAAATGAATAAGTAATCCATAAATCCATAGGCCAGATTTACTAAGCTGCGGGTTTGGAAAAGGGGAGATGTTGCCCATAGCAACCAGATTTTAGCTGACATTCTCTATTATGTAAAAAGAAAGTGAGAGCTGAAATCTGATTGGTTGCTATAAGCAACATCTCCACTTTTCCAAACCAGCAGCTTAGTAAATCTGGCCCCATGTCTTGTGTTATGGATCTGGGAATACACATTTCTATAACCAATGGAGAAGACTTATCTTTTACAATGTGTTGTCAGAGGTAAAACAAAGCAAAATCCAGCACTATTATAATCCTCAATATTATCATAATAGAAACTGACAAGTAGTTGTTCAGTAGCAATTATACATGTGTTCAGGAGATCACTATTAAAGTGTTTAGAAATAGTGTTTGACAAAAATGTATTTATTTTAAATTAATGAGGGTGTAATGCTCCTGTAAATGCCATTGTAAAAGTAACATGGTGAAGAAATATCAGATCAAGTATTTCCATTTATAGTCCTGTCTTTGTTCATTTAACATTGCTTGTGCAATTCACAAAACTCTTGCCATTGAGCATGAAGTACCAGATTATTATTTCTGACTTGGCAGTAAGCAACACAAAACATTAATGTCAGGGTAACATCACTTCAGATGTACTTTATGAAACAGGTCTGTAATTTCAAGTTTAATATAAACAAATCCACAAAAAAATAATAATAATCAACAAACAAGAACAAGTGACTTTGAAGATCTTCCCTACATTCTTGAGTCCTCTTCAAGAAAGACCATCCTTTTCCTCTGCGGAACACAACTTCTTTAGCATTTCTGAATTTTATCTACATTTCAATAGATAAACGATGTTATGGAAAAGATGCAGGAAACATTCCAAGCAAGAGGGGAGGTACATGCTTTTGAGGTCTGAAATTCACCATGATTTAGTCAAGGAATACCAGTGATTTGGAAAAGACAAGCACTTGAAACACTTAACATAAAGCCTATAAAAGGATTTATCACAGATTGTCTGAATTAAATGCAGAGAGCAAATGTTTGTTTGTTTGTTTTTTAAACACAGTTCTAACCCTAACCCTCCCTTCCCCACAACCTGTCCCTAACCCTCCCTTCCTACAGCCTGACCCTAACCCTCCCTATCCCACAACCTGACCCTAACCCTCCCTATCCCACAACCTGACCCTAACCCTCCCTTCCCACAGCCGGACCCTAACCCTTCCTTGCAACAACCTGATCCTAACCCTCCCTTCCCACAGCCTGATCCTTTTTTTTCTAGCTGCAAACACAGTTTCTGTTTTAATTAAATAATTATGTTAATTTAAGCCAAAGAAAATTTGTGTAACTTCTAATATAAGGTATACTAGTGGCACAACAAACGTATAAGAGCAAAATATAGACATTGTTAGCGAAAACAAACATTATGAAATGTCAAGATTTAAAAGGCTAAATATCACTAAGGGCTCGATTTACTAAACTACGAAAAAGGAAAAATAGAGATGTTGCCCATAGCTGTGTACTGTGTCTATCTTTGGACAATACACACTGGTAAGATAGCTGGTGAAAAAGGTCTTTTGATTGTGGGATTGGAAAGATTGTTTCTGTACTACTCCCTGCAATAGCCGCTGCTGTATATCTATGTACTATGCTGCTCTGACAGCTTTGAAGGTATAATTCAAAGCTGACAGAGCAGCTTTGTACATAGATACGGAGCAGCGTCTATTGCAGGGATAGGGAGCCATTCAGCTTGCTCCCGATATTTATTAAACTTCTCAGAAGACCAAATAATCGTACCAGAGTGTTTCTTGTACGTTTATTTGGCGTTTGAAAAATCGATCTTGAGCATACACTACAGCGATTATTTGCCGATAATCGCTCTAGTGTATGGCCACCTTTAGGGCCAGATTTACTAAGCTGCGGAAAAGGAAAAGTGGAGATGTTACCCATAGCAACCTATAAGATTCTATCTAACATTCTCTAGTATGCAATAGGAAAATGAAAGCTACAGTCTCATTGTTTGCTGTGGGCAACATCTCCATTTTTGTAGTTTAGTAAATCTGGGGCGGATTCACAACCCCGTATTTTTTAAGATACGTGCCTAATTTTGCGATTCTAGGTACCACGCATGCGTAGTAACTATTTTACGCTATCTACGTAACGTTTTGTTACATAGATTGCATACATGCGGTCTTTAAAGACAGCATGTACGCAATCTAGGTAACGAAACCCTACGTAGATAGCGTAAAATAGTTACTACGCATGCGTGGTACCTAGAATCGGAAAAATTAGACACGTATGCTAAAAATACGGGGTTGTGAATCTGGCCCTCTATCCCTAGAAATCTAGAAGACTATGGGCCAGAGTTACTTAAGCTGCAGGTTTGGAAAAGTGGAGATGTTGTCCATAGCAAACCAATCAGATTTTAGCGAACATTCCCTATTATGTAAAAAAGAAAGTGAGAGCTGAAATCTGATTGGTTTCTAGTGCAATCCACAGTTTAGTAAATCTGGACCTATGTTGGATTTTCAAAGGAATAGTAGATTTAGTGTATAGCTCAGGGCAATAAAACCCTGGTTAATCTCTTGCTTATTAATGCCAGTGCTTTCAGCCCTTCTGCTTCTTGTGTTTACTATGCATCTTACTGTGGTGAAGAAGAGAACACTATTCTCCTTATGTACAGAGATGTAGGATGACAAATTGAAGTTCAAGTTTAAACTTGCAGTGTAGGTACATATAAACGCCAATTCTGGAGTGAGAGAAGTCGTATTTCTTTCTAGGTCATTTTTACGGTTTACTTAAGGGAGGCTAAACATGTAATGGTAGGTATTACACTATTGTAACATTAAATGTATTATTTTGTGTCTTCTATGCCAAAACTTTGATATCACTGTTTTTATTTCTCAGTGTGTATATGGCACTCTCTTGCTCTTTGGGCATAAATAATGAAAAACAAAACATTTATCATTATATTCAGTAGGTGAACTTCCAAGAAAGACCTTAGAATCCTATCCGATTTCTAAGAACTCTTAAACCAAGAAAAGCTCTGGATCCAAAATATCTAAATATTGTAATCTGCTACTGTTATTACCATTTCACAGAAGCAAAACATAAGAAACAAAGACTCGTTTAACGATTGCTGTAAATCTAAAATGAAAACATCCAGCAGCTGTTACAGGGCTAAAAAAAATTTCTGTGCATCAAACAGTGGCTTAAATTTAATAAATAAAAAAAATGCATTTCTCTATATCGAAGATACATCAGTCCTTCATGTTCCAATATTTTAATACAATACTATCTAGCAGTTTACTGGCAAAGTGGTTATGCTTATACAGCTTGCACCAGAGGTTTGATCACAGTCTGGTGGTACACATGGTGATTGGACAAGGTTGTAGGAAGATGTCAACCATGTTGGAATCGCAAATGTTGAAAATGGAACCCAAACTCAAAAATCTGTGAACAAATAAATATACAAATATATGGGTAGTGGGTATCTATCTGCACAATATCCTACAGGTACCAAACCTGATCCCATAGGCCCAGACCTACGTTTCCATTACGTTTCATCGCTTAGCGTGTTTAGTATGCCATCCCCTAGGCAATCCCCTCGCTCGTAGCGTACTTTGGCCATTTTACACTTCCCAAACCCTACCTTAACTTTTCACAGCGTAACTACTGACGTACGTAAAGGCTACATGTATGTGCCTGACTTTGAAGCGTAATTACGGGCGTCGTATGGCTGGCACGCCCCTTCGTATGTTACACTGTGGATACCAGGCTGGTACGTACGTTCAGAGTTACGTGGTAACATCTATAGCACGCATGCGCAGGACATACAAAACAGCGTGTTTATGTCAGCGGCTAGCGTAAATACACTAGTGTGCTTAGTTCTGGATCTGCCCCATAGTGAGTAACTTACCTTCTAATACAGAAAGAACAGTTTATAACCACTGGCCTATACTAATGACTAGTTCAGTATCACCGACTTAATAAACAGATGGTCTGCATTTTCATGGACACAGCAACTTTTCCTAGAAACCAATCCTGACCAATTTTGTGCCCTAGACAAGATTTTAATTGGTGCCTCCTAAAATGTGGCCATTCCTATGCCCAAGGCTACTGGGTGTCCACCTTAAGCAATGATGCTCTAGGAATTTGCCTATATTTCCTATGCTCGTGGCTGGCTCTGCTATCTAGACTTTAAAGTGAAAATAACATGGAATTGGCTAGAAATGTTCTCTTAAAATCTCTCCGTTATCATGTGTAAGAAATGAAGATATCATTGGGATGTATTGCAGCTATATCAGTATAAAGATAGAAGAAAGAAAAACTGGGTTATATCGTAGATCAACAACACAATTATGGAAATTTAGTTGTCAATCTCTAAAGAAGTGAGACTGTGTAATGGATGCATAGACACACAATTATATATACACAAACACAAAACAAAGGGGTAACCAAGCAGAATTCATGAGGTAGAGAACCACTGTGGTTGTTTCTTGCTAATACACACTACATTACAATTGGCAACATGCACAGATTTAAGCCACAGCTATATTTTTGCATTATGAAACCTGCATGATTTTATATAAGAGAATAGTGCTGAGAAAAAACGGACATAAAAAAAGAGCTGAAACCCCTATGTGAAGTCCCAAAAGGCCATCTTACAACCATCACTGGTTTTGACCTACTTAATTTAACAGGGAAAGGAAAAAAAAATAAGGTTGCTTAAAGCAATTTCCCCTTTCTCAAAAAAAAGCAGAAAAAAAATAAAACAATTATTTTGCTTATTCGATACAGTTTGTGAAAGACGCCTTTAAGGCATAACAAAATCATCATCTAAAAAAAAAGCATTACACCATAGCCCTTGTAAAGAGCACGCCAAAACACATTCAACAAATTGTGCTAATATGCTTATGCTCCACAGTGTTTAATTTATCTCTGTTAAATGCCTGCCAACCGCCGTGTCAATAAAACAATATTATTGCTGTCATTTCCGCCCGTTCGATTTTGCTTGGTCACATAGCACAGGTAAGCTGCTGTGTCTGGGCTGATTTCCCAGTACAATTGAGGCATCCCACATTGAAACAATAGAGCTGTGTTACTCGCCATCTGCTAGTCAGCACATTTTTTCAAGTTATTGTAGTCTGTTTATATACATTTTTCAGGCTGAGCTAAGCCTCAGCTAAAACCAGCTAGGTTTAAGCTCAATTGTTACATTATTACCGCAATGTTAAAAAGTGTTTCACATCACCAAATGTTCATAAATGTGTGAAAAAGACAGATAAACCAAGCTCACCCAACTTCTACTTGTGTTGCAAAGGTTATTATGTATTTTTTCTTAAACTAAGGTTTTTTGCCAGGGTAGCAGGTTTCCAGAGAACTTCTGTTCCTTCACAAACAGAGACCCCTCTTGCTGCCATTTTAGCTAAAAGACTAAAATGGCAGCAAGAGGGGGCGTGACCCCGAGCTTCAACCAAAAGCCACAATTCCAATGACAGTGGTTACTTCATTAA
>WWET01000054.1:1223135-1258098 GCA_011038615.1 Limnodynastes dumerilii
GTAAACTCCATGCAGAAACAAAGGAGAATGTCTTATTATTCCTTACTATGTGCTGCATAATGCTATGGTAATAATAATAATCCTTCATGTTGTTTTAATGATGAAAATGCACTTACAGCTTCAAGGGTTATATCATAAAGGACACATCATGTAAAATCTCTATCAGTGGGCTAGTACCCCAAACTATTAAATAAGGTTAGTCCAGTGGTATTTGTGCCCTTCATTTGTGTTTTGTCTGCCATACTGCAATAGTACCGCTGGTAGTGAAAACTCCAGGGCCCAGATTTACTAATCTGCAGCAAAAGGAAAAGTGGAGCTGTTGCACATAGCAACCAATCAAATTCTAGCTGATATTTTATAGTATGTAATAGAAAAGTGAAAGCTAAAATCTGATTGGCTATGGGCAGCGTCTCCACTTTTCCTTTCCTGCAGCTTAGTAAATCTAGCCCCAGATCTTGCCCTGTATTATTAGCAGTGGAAAGGACAGCAATAGCACCAGTTCAATATAGCCAAATATTTTATTATACAAAATTAATAATAGAAAATAAATAATAGTGGACTGGATCCAGACATCTGAAAAGGGGCGTTTTCCCATAGCTAGGGTTAGAGAACGTCCGCATTTTCTCAGTACAGATCAGGACCGGCAATACTCAGACTTCCAGGCAATCTATCTTATTTCCTATGGTGAGGTGGGTGTGAGCGCTTGGGGAGGGAGAAGAGATTTAAATGATACAAGATAGGTGTGCCCTCATATTTAGTGAGGCAGGGCCCTGTACTCAGAACTCCTGTGTGAATACAGGGGAGGCCTCTCCCTGCACAGCACAAAGGCTTGAAACAGAGGGAAAGCAGAAAATGGATTCCAAGGGACGTCTGAATCCAGTCCAGTGTCTAGTATATAACAGCCAATTGAATACAATGAATAAATAAGAAGGCTTAAGCTGGGCATACACTGGACTGATCTCACTGCAAGCTGTCTAACAGTCCAGACAATCAACTGACTGTGTAAATCAATTAGACATGACTAAAGCAATCAGCACTGCTTCATTGACATTGTGACATGTTGGATCTGCACTACCCATCACCTACATGGTATAAAGCTAATTACATGTCTACAGTCTGGTAAATCCATGCTCTCTGTGCTCACTGATGTCACTGTTTGCTAGTAAATGCCATCCTCTTGTTCTTCAGTTCCACACACAAAATGGCTGCCTACACTCAGTACAGTCAGGTGGCACTCCTGCCAAGTGATTAGTCAAGCAGTTTTCACAGGCATATAACAATACCCACTGAAAAGGTTTCTGTGCTGCCAACAAGCAGGAAACATCAATCAGCAATCATTTCAGTCTACACAGCCTAGAGAAGTGTAGAGAAAGAAAAAAATAATAAAACCCTACCCAGGTCTGACACCAACCACAGCTATAGTCACTATAGACAAGAGCCAAGGAGACTTTCACATAACTTTACATAAGTAGCATTAATCACTTTCATTAACCCGAACGGAATGATGGGGGTTCTGAACAAGAATAAAGACATTATAAACACACACATGCAGAAAGCCATAAGATGGATCCTCTGTACTCACCAGAAGACATTAGTATTGCTATTCACGTCATACTCATTAAAAACAGAGACTGACCGTTGCAATAGATGTTGTTATAAATAACTTAAATTGTACAATTATCTTTGGTATACTGAAGTCATCTTACAGTCTAGAGAGCTTTTAGAAAGAGCTTGAGACTACTGGATTACTGAAATTAACAAGTGGCAGGTGTAACCAATTAGCAGAATGATGTAATGGTGACATACAGTGTTTAATGGCACCTAACACAAGCCCCTTTTCTCCTGCAATCCTTTTCCAGCAGTGAGCTCAGTATGGCTGCTTATCAAAAAGACGTACAGGGAACTTCAAACATTCTCTACTGCGGATTTATTCCTCATTAAAAATAATTCTGGTGCAAAAATAATTAACTTAGACAGCAGTGTGCTTTTCAGCCTTTACATTCTAAAAACTGCCCAATTGAGCACATCTAGGAGCTGGTTAAAACAAAGAGGTCATTAAAATCAGTGCACAGACATCACCTCCAACATCAAACAAGTCTTAAAAGATGGTACAAGGGAAAGGATTTAAAAGCATCTAACATCAAAAAAAGGCCCCCCACCCAAAAAAAAAGAAGTTTGGCAAATATAATGGACAGCAAGTGTCGGAACTTGCATAGCGACTATCACAAGTGCAAAAAGCAACAACTGTTATTTATTGCATGCAATAAAGTTGTTCTTTAGCCTAAAATGTGCTACCTCTGTGAAATACGGACCCAGACAATGGGCCAGATCTGAAACTAAGTACGCTAGCCGATAACGTAATTTCACCCACCTGTAGTTACTGCGCATGGGTGCCCATGTAACCATCAGCAAAAATACAAACGAAGGTGCGGGGGCATCAATACGATACCCGTAATTACGTTTTGGAGGTAGAGGGAGGCATTTCAATTGGACAGTATGGGCTGGGTTTGGCCATCACGTGCGTAAATCCATTACGTATGTCAGTACTTACGCTAGGAAGAGTTAAGGGAGGGTTTGGGAAGCGTAAAACGGCCAAAGTACATACGAGCGAGCGCCTAGAAATTATGCTAGTGTAAATACGCTACGCGTTCTAGTGTAACTAGCCCGTAGGTCGGGATTTACCCCAATGTTCCTCAGGTTACTGCGATCTTGTTTTTGGGTAGATAGCAGAAGCTCCCTTTGTCTGAAAAAAATCATTGCTAGATTATTTAAAAATAAATAAAACTCCCAAAAAGATTGTGGATTTTTCTTAAAACTCAATCTGGACCATTCATTGGGACACGCATGATAAATCTGGTTTGGACAATGAAAGTATCTAACTCCATATGCAGTCGCTGTCCCATCTGCTCCAGAACTGAATGGTCGCATCTTTCATACTTAGACATTTGTTGTCATGTCAGACAGTAGGAGGCTCTGTAAGGGCAATTTATCGAATTAGAAAAGACAGAAGGATTCTGTTTCCTTAAAAATATGTCAGCGAGACACATGGAGGTTAGATGGGATATAGTTTTATTCTATTCACTGGGATATAGTTTTATTCACTTCACTGGGATATAGTTTTATTCTATTTAAAGTGTTTTTATTAACATGGTATCAGCATGTTACACAGCACTATACAATGCTAAACATTAATTAATCAAGCAAAGCTAACAGACAGGCAAGGGAGGTAAAGAGGGCCCTCCTCAAGGATTTATATGAACCATATAAAAGAAAGCTGAAGACAGAGGTTGTTAATAGGGTGGTTAAGGAATATGATAAAATGTAGGTTATGAGGGAAGGTTCGGAGGCTACATGAAAAATGTGTTGTATTACAGCCACAAAATAAGTGCAGCAGAGCAGAGAACTCTAGCTAAGACATATGAGAATATGTTCATGTTTGACCCTCTCCTGACTCATTTACAGATTCTCCGCCATCACTTGGGAGCCCCATGCTGCTTCCTATTTATAGAAAATGGATATGAAGGCTTTGGCTTTGTTTAAGTTTAGGCCAACTATGCACAGTCAAGGGCAACAATTAATTAGGAAAAGGTTTTTATATAGGGTTTGGATTCAGATTGCATAGCACTTTCTAATTTTAACAATCATTACAACAAGATTGGGTGTGAACAGAGGACCTGCTTGCAAGCTTACACTATACAGGACACTGGGGATAGATACATAAGAGCAAGTGCAATATATCACACAATGAGCAGACAGGTTGTATGGTAAAAGATCTCTGTATAATCCAGTCACACTACAGGCCTAAAGTTTACATTATTATCCTTTGATAGTCGTTACTAGTAAAAAAAAATAAGGCAATAAATGGTTAAATATGAACTTGTTATTAAAGCTGTAAAAAATTCATTCCAAAGTATTGGTAAAACATGAGAAAATAGCTAAATCTGCTAAAGCATGTAACCTATACACATTGTTGAACGCTTGAACCTTTTTATATCAATGCAATGAAGCATACACTTTGGTAATTAAGCTACAAGTACAAACCTGCATGTCCTTGCAGATATTGACATTTTTTTAGGGCTTATAAATTATATATTTTTCTGTGTAATCTACTTTACCTTCCACAACAAGAAATTTTTTATTTTTTTTTACAAGTCATCAAACCATCTTTTCCTTACAGGTGACTGGGTAAATGCTTGAAAAGAAAGAAAAAAGTTACAAAAGTTAAATAAATAAAAAGCACCAAAAACCACGGACTCATGCCAAGAAGCAGTAGGATCCACTTTAACAATCCCGTCTTTATACTAGTTCAAGACTATACCTTTATATGCTTTGATGCACAGCCAAAAATCCCCTACAAATCTCAGCTCCTAAACAATCTGCAATAATGCTTATTATACTATAGCAAGTATGACTTGCAGAATTTGCCAGTCACTGGCTATATTATACATGCTAAGGCCATTATTAAGCTATTAATGAGCAGTAATAGCCTAAAAAGGAAGAACAGAGTTCAACTTTATCAGATAAAAATGTAACTCACTTCATGCAGAAATAAAAATAGGCTCACAACTGGATGACACACTTTAAACGATAATCTGGATATAAATCAAAAAGACAGTTGCACAATCACAGACAAACTATTTTTTGTAATGTTAAAAATCTGAGTTAAGATAAATAAAAGTGGCAAATACTGTACACAGTCAAAAATATTTCTACAACTGACCAAAATAATCACTATTGTTTTAAATCCACAAAAGAAGTAAGCAGCCACGATTTCCCTGTGTATTAAGATTATATTTAACATTACCTGCTCGTTCAATTCCAGTGCCCATAATCTTGGCAAGGTAGCCTTGAAATTTATATTCCCCAATAGCTACTTTATACATATGCTTCCTCTTAGCTCCGCAATGCCAGAAAGGCCAGCCGCCCATCACACCTTTGAAGATGAGGATTGGGACCATCTACTGGGTAGCTCCAAAAAATTACCTGCAAACATACAATCTCAAAATCCAAGCAAACGCCTCCAGCTATCCTGTGTTTACCTGTGTTTAAAGACTCCTGAAAGACCCATGCTAAAATAGAGAGGAGAAAAGCATGATGACAAAGAAATCTAAGTTTTAACAATGGCTAACGAAGAGGAAATTAAAATACAAGGGAAAGAAGGAGCTCTGGAGCTGACCGTACGGAAACAGTGGATCTACAGTATAAGGGAAATGTGTTTTACTTTTCACATTCATTTCTTCCAGTTTTAATGAATAGAATAAAAAGTAAAAGGAAAATTGATAAACCTGTGAATGAGCCTGTAATGTTCGTTATATAAGCACAGTAGCTGATAGATATAAAGATAGCAATACCTATGATGAACATAACATATGTAGATAAAAACCATGGATAATGGAATAACAGAGCACTCATGCTCATATATTATCCTGAAAGTTTAAACCAATAGCTTTACCTCATATACCGCAGTTACCGATTGCTAGTAGCCTCAAGCAGAGTTATTTTACTACTGAAAAAGGTAAAAAGGAATTCTACAACACAGACACAACAAAACTTAATGAACAGATTAATCTAGTTAGCCAATTTTTTTTTTTTTTTAACTTCTCAAACACTTCTTGTCAGCACAACCACAGCAGTTCTTAATTATCCATATGTCGCAGTGTTTCCTTTCAACAAATGGAATGGTTCTTGTAGGGACTTAATCCTGCTAGTTGCAGACAGTAGGCCTGTTAGGGAAGAGTGTATGGGGTGAACTGGGCTACAGTCCAAGTCTGGAGCAATATGCCATGTGTGCAGTACACACTATGTCTGACTTCTGACAGGGAGCTGGTTCTCCTCACAGGCAGAAATGATCTCTCAGCCACTCCACGGAATAGAGCAGCACACATCGCCTATTTGCCACCTTCTGGAAACAAAAGGTCTATGTCTCTGCAGTAAGAAGCTAGGTTGTTACGTATATCTTCTCTGCTCATGTAATTGCAAGCTTAATCAGTTGCTTGGATTCCACAGACAAAACTATGTAAGTGTCCGTGAACGTGGTATATTGAAGGTCCAGATGACTTTGGACACTTTCACTTAAGTGAGACAGAGTATGACAAAACCTCATGGCACTTTGCAGTAGGCGGGCGTTATGTGCTCTGTAAGCTGCCCTCAAGTTGCATATACTGCAAAAGTATTAATGAGCATCATATATCACCCACAAGCTGTATACACAGCATACAATATCCATGTGCAATATGGGCATGTGTGAGAGACTGTGACAAGGGCCAAATTGTGATGGCTAGACGACTGGGATAGAGCATCTCCAAACTAACAGGTCTAATCATGTACTCCCAGCTGGGGTTTGTACCTACCAAAAAGGTTCAAGAAAAGACAATTAGTGAACCAGCAACAGGGTTAAGGGCGCTCAGTGCTCATTGATGTGCATGGGAGAGAACCATCTGGTCCAATCCCACAGAAGAGACACTGTAGCACAAATTGCTGAAAAAGGTAACGCTGGATACAATAGAAAGGTTGGAGAGGAAAAGTCAAGCTTACTTGTGCTGCTTGAAGTTTTTTGCCTTTAATTGCGATGCTGCTGGGGTGCTGTGACAAGCCGTCCCCCAAGGAAGCTGAGACGTTGCTCCCGGGTTACCTCCAGAAATGTATGCAATGTTCAGAAATGGAGCGCCAGAGGCTTAACCCCTTTTCTGATCATTGCATACAATAGAAAGGTATGGGGATGACCCCGGTCCACAGTGGTAAGCGTCCACAATGGGCACGAGCATTAGAACATGGAGCAATAGGTGAATGAGGTCTGGTCTTATGAACCCTGTTTTTTGGTCAGCTTATTTTTTGTTTACACCATGTGGAGTGCATACAAGTCATTTACCTCAATAAGAGCTGGCAACAAGATTTCCTATAGGAAGATGGCAGTCTGATTCTGGGAAACCTTGGAACCAGACCTTCATTTGGATGTTACTTTAACATGTATCACCTAGCTAAACGCCAACATGGCAATAATATTCATAAAAAGCATTCAAGGTGCCCATATTCCCTACATCTCAATCCCATCAAGCATGTGTAGAAAGTGCTGGGGGGGGGAGTCATGGAGGCCGCACCTTGAACCTTCCAGGACTTATAGAATCTGCTGCTAACGTCTTGGTGCCAGATAACGCAGGAAACCTACAAAGGTCTTGTGGAGTCTATGCCTTATTGGCTCAGCTGTTTTGGCACAAGGAAGTCCCATACAAATGTGTGTATACGTCTGTGTGCATATACACTCCCTTCCTTTATCTTATATTATCATCTTTTATATATACCTTGTCAGAGTGGTCTATAGATTCATAGAGCAGTACACAGTGCAGTAGACACTAGTTTATAACAATGACAATGCAGTCACAAACTTGGGATCATATTCACAGTTAAGAGTAAGTTAGGTGCAGACAGATCCACATCTAACTCACTTGTCCTGCCCCCAGTTTTTAGGTACCTAATGGCACTTTAGAGTGGCATAGGGCTACCTTATCTTACCATACATAGTTTCCTTCTTCAGAAGCAAACTACGCACAGAGAATGGGGCTCCCCACCCTCTCCCACTATTCTACATCCCTTTCCCCCACCCATCTCCTCCCCCAGGCTGTCTTGGCAAGCCAAAGCTTCTTAAGTGTGAATCAGGTCCTTGGAGTGTAAAGGATCATGAATAGGGAGATCATAGGGAAGACACAAACAAAATATTCTACAACCCCCACCATGCACCATGTTTTTTGCTGATTGAGAATGTCAAATGACCGACTCTTTGTATTTGAGCTATATAATACAGAATGTACTGGAGCCATGCATCACTACATTACCCTAGTAAACAGCAGACGTAACTAAATACAGGTGTTCCATGAGAGGTCAGAATCTACTATTTTGGACTAAGGTGAACAACGGTGGTCACCCTGCCACTTACAATCACCACATCATTTCATTCTAGAGAACTTCAGGAAAAACATTCTACAGAAATTGCTAGAAAAAATTATTTTACAACTCCAATCACCTCTGACTTGTGCAAAATACTGAATACAAATCATTAAAACACCAACAAAAACAAACAAAACGTCAGTTTGGCCACATTTATTCACAAATATGACCTTACTTTCTGTATGGCAAAAACAGTAAGAACGTAGAGGGTGAGTCAGATATAGGAGGGAAGAAGACAATCAAAGCAAAGAGCCACACATATTGCAATGCACGGGGTTCAAACTAAATTATAAGGCAAGGCTTTGCATGCATAGAAAATACTTATAACGCATAATGGGCCGTATTCAGAGAACCGTTTCCTTAAAAGAACGCAATTATACACACGCCGGTGCAGGCCAAACCCCCTCACACCCATGACACTCCCCTCTCTCAGCCGTGCTGTCGTTGACTTACGAGTCCATAGACCACTTGTAACATTTCGTCATTAGTTGCGTGCGATTCATGTTTGTCGCGCTGGCATGCCTTCATTTAAATGCCTTCCTCCACCCATTTTTGCATCGCATATCTGGACGTATGTACCCAAGTGTGATTCACAAATCCGTCCGTGAGACTTGCGTAGTTTACGTATACTATGTAAAACAGTTACTACGCATGCGCAGTTGAAACGTACCTAAAAATAGGCACGCAAATTGGAAAACGGTTCTTTGAATACGGCCCAATATGAATAGGATCTCAATGTGGGGCGGTATACTGTTCAGTTGCAGTTTGAACCGTGGACCTGGTGTTGGAGTTGTATACCTCCGTCCAGAGCCTGCCCGCTTCAACATAAAGGCGTAAATAGCTTGTATTTTCCCCTACAGAAGTGACAAACTAACCAGGTACATTCAGGGGCTGGCGTCTACCTTTCTGTGCTCTGCTTCTACCTTTCTGTGCTTTCTGTGTTTCCTTGCCTTTTGATATGTTATTACTGGGTATAACCTGTACCAATACCTTTAATGAACAAAACAAAAACCTATCAGTAATAACATATCAAAAGGCAAGGAAACAAGTATTAAAAGATATAATAAACATTATGCCAATGTCTGCTGTATACATAATGTAGGACTTCCAGATGTTTCACAAGAATCCCATTCAACCATAAACCATTATTGCCTTGATGCTTACTTAACTGGAACAGACACTGATAAGAGTTTGGGGAGGGGTACTCAGACTATAGGATATATAGAATTACTAATTGTGGTGATCTCAACATCTTGTGCGTCTCAATTGCCTGCAACAGATCTATCAGGAAATTCTATATAAAACAACTAAAATCATTTCACAGACATGCTTATGCTCCCAATCACTGTTTTGGCATCTCTTTAATCAACTGAGAAAATGCATATAAAACTCCGGAGTCAGACAGAAGTTTAAAAAAGCCAAAAAAGGAGGAAAGTCAGCATATTCATAAAAATGGAGAATGCAAGGATCTAGACAGGAAGTTTTAGGAGTTTAAGACTCTAGGGATCTGTCTTGTCCTATAATTAATCGTAAAACAACCCGCTCTCTGTTAGTGGTAATTAAAACAATGCTGCAATTTAACCTCTCTCTAGAGGTCTAGTGGCTGGAGGTGTTCAACCCCATTACAAGAAACGTCAGGACAACACCTACCATTAGAAATATCGCTTGTTCCAGCCTGTACTTGTACAAAGCATTGTGACCAGCACCGGCGAGAAAAAGGGACTTTCAAGACAACCGTAAATTTCACATTTCTTAACTCACATTTTAGCTTGTCAACATTTCTGGCATAACTAAGGAAAACCAGAGTGCTTCCTTCATTAGCATAAAAGGAAAAGCTATGCATTTAACACTATAGCTGAAACTAACCAGGACTTCATCATGTCATGGTCATTGCTTGCCACCTAGAGGACATTTGTTATTTAAAACAAAAAAATCCCAAATCAGAAACAATAATCAAAAGGCATAGATAAATAATATTTAATCTCTAGGATTATAGCGTGTATTTACACCATCCACTTCCATGGGAAGGCTTTTGATTTAAAAAAAAAAAAAAACACACTATACTTGTGTGGTGAGGAAATCTGGTTACTGACACTTTGGACCGGATTCACAACCCCGTACTTGTTCCACGTACGTCCTTAATTTTCTGATACTAGCTACTACGCATGCCTAGTAAATATTTTACGCAATCTACGTATCGTTTCGTTACGTAGATTGCGTATATGCAGTCTTTAAAGACCATGTAACGAAACGATACGTAGATTGCGTAAAATAGTTAATACGCATGCGTAGTAGCTAGTACCGGGAAATTAGGGACGTACGTGGAACAAGTACGGGGTTGTGAATCCGGTCCTTCCTGTGCATGTGTTGTTCTGCTGAGCAGTGGAGTCTGGTGAAGTATTATTGGAACAAAACTTCTGTTCTCTAAACAGATTTAGTCCACTTCTGGTTCTGCGCACGCATCGATGCTGCCCTCTCAGAACGCATTCCAACCCATCCAGATTTAAGTCCAATGACAATTCCGACAGAGGTCCTAAATAACCAACGCCAGTGGGCGGGAATTCATATTTGAAAGTAGCTCTGTCTCTGCGTGCCTATACAGACTTCTGCACTGCCGCCAGGGGTTGTAAAAGTTAAGGTAGACCCTAAGTATCGGAAACTATCCATGTGAGGGGAGTGGCTAGTGACAATCATACAGATGAACGGATACCACGGACCTGCAAAGGTGAATCATTGGATCCGAGGTTCTGGTTCAGGTTTATAGAACAATCTCTTATGAAAATGAAAGGACCACAGAATTTGATGCAATCAATAAAATACTTTTTGTATAAAATAGGAGAAACTACCCCACATGCATTTCTTGTGTACCAGTGTATCTGAAATACATACTACACTGAATAATTATCCCCTATATATTTCTATTTTAGTAGCAGACAGGATTTTGCTGCCATGGATTTAAATGAGTAACCTTTAAATATTTCAAAAATTGAAAGAGAGGAAGATGTCTTTCAAAAAGGGAGTTCTAGGAACTGAAAACACCAGCTTCTTGAGATTGAGTATGTGCATCTGGATCCACAAGATTGAGACATTCTGCTTCTGATGGGTTTCCGATGACAGGGCAGGTAAAAGCGTTAGTAGGAGGAAAGAGGAATTTGAATTTTACACTACAGGCATGCTCGATGCACGTCACCCAATCCCCACTCCTCTAAAAATGAGGAGGGATCCCGGTATAAAACTTCATGTGAGTGCAATGAGGGGCCTTGCACACAAAGCAGGATACACTGCGAATTCAGAGCTCTGGGTGCATTGCAATCGTTGGTCTGGATCCCGTCCATTATGGTTAATGTGAGGTGGAAGTAAATCTGTTTTTTGAATAAGGAGTTGCATTCAGAGAATGCATTCTAAAACAGTTTACATGTACTACTTACCACATATAAACCTCTGCTCATCATTGACTTTTTTCATATTCCCGGAGAGGAACAATGGTCCAAATATACTAAAGCTGGCAAACAATAGGACAATTATCAGCCCCAGCAGGGGGTAGCCAGATAAACCGGGCGATTTCCGGAACTGTCCCATTATCGGCACCATACACCTCCTCTGCTAGAACTGATAATCCTAGCAGAAGAGGGGGGGGCCAGGGCTCTCGGTGCTGCTGCGTATCTATGTACAAAGCTGCTTCGGCTGATCCCTGTCTGTACTACTCCTTGCAATAACTACTGCTGTATATATCTATGTCCTATGCTGTTTTGACAGCTTTAAAGTATACCTTCACAGCTATCAGTGTAGCTTTGTACATAGATAGGCAGCAGCAGCTTTAAAGTATAGGGAGTCATTCAGTTTGCTGATTGGCTCCTTTAAAATTGAAATTAAACATATCAAAAGACCAAATAATCATACCCGATCTTGGCCATTAACTACAGCGATTATTTTCCCGATAATTGGGTGATCGGGCCGATAATCGCTCTAGTGTACTGCCAGCTTAAGGGTGCTGTTGTTATGGGTGCTGGAAGGCTGAGTCACCAATACTTTGTGATTATAATGATGACTATCAGCAGAACTAGTAAGCCCGTCCTGATTGGCTGATTCCTCCAGCTGTTGGTACTTAATATATTAGTGTTGCACCTATATTATATGATGTTGTACCAACCCATCCTATTAACATTTTCATATGTAACAAATACATACATTTCAGGCTTATTTAGAGCATTAAATATGAGACATGTGGCTTTAGCATGTGTTATTATTGTTGGATGTATGAATAGACCTAACACAGCCCTGGTGAAAATGCTGTTTTTAAAAAGAATCAAAGCACACTTTAATGAACAGAAGCAGGTGGCTGGTAAACCAGAACAAACAAATGCATAGCTTTAATATAAGCTTGAAATGTTTGGCAGAGAATAAAAGGGAGTTATAAGAAGATGTGTATAATATATCAGCACACAAGCTTGCATGTTCAATGTACACCTACCGTTTTCCCACGTTTTTGTTTTTTTTTCCTCTTGTATTTAGGTTAGCAGTGAAGCACACTGTAGGGTGTTTTTTTTGGTATAGGGGAGATGAAGCTTGGTGGTGGGTCTATCGTTAAGTTAGACAGCTGAAGCTGGGGTTCAGCGCCAGCTAGACACAGAAAATGGCACCTATTGAGCAGGAAATGGACGCTCACCTTTATTGTGTACACTGTAGTTCACTTGGTCAGAGCCCGGTGCACTTATCATCACCAGTTAATGTGAGTCATTTTGTTTGTAAACAGAGTCGAAGACCACTTACCTTTTCTGAAACCGCTGAGAGGTTCGAATCAGTCCGGGGATTCCCCATGGTGTTTTTACAAACTAAACATTATGTGTCTTCTGTTGTGTCACAATTTTCTGAGGTATATTGAGATATTCCACTAGACCGTTTACTTGCTCTAACTCCACCTCAATCAAAGGCTATATCTATTCACTATCGTGCCCTTCGCAAAGTAACTGACTACACTAGGCTGCGTACTGGGCTATCACAATGGCTCTTAGTATTTCCCCAATTAAATATAGACACACTCTTTCGTACCCTGTCCCTTTCTAGAAGGCTGCTGTCTGCCAGTAGATACCAAGAACTTTTTCTTAACATTTTTCATAGTGCCTACTTATCTCCCAGGAGACGTGGTATAATGGGTTTGGATGAAGATGGGGATTGCCCAAAATGTGGGAATGCAGATGGGGGGCCTCTATTATTGCCTGTGGGAGTGACCGGTTATTTGTCATTTCTAGTTACGAGTAAAACGATACGCTGAGAACACTCTGGTTAATTCCATCACTTTTACTCCTGAATATTCAATTTTGGGAAATCTTCCGACTAATCAGAGAGTAGACCGGGGTTGTAAAAAACTTTTAGCTAAAAAGGCTATCCAACAGCACCGGACTAACCAGGGTCCTACCCTTTTTCTTTGTTTACGGAAAAACTTTTTGCACTATTTCGCATGGAGTGGCTCAAAATCCTTTTAGATAAAGAACGAAAAGTTGAAGGTTTCTTCAATACATGGGAAACCTATATAGTTACCCTGTCATCAGACTTAAAGTATCAAATTTATCAGGCTATGAGGGATACTATTTGGCATCTCTTTCCACTCCAATCTGGGGATCCCCCAATTCTCATACCCAATAATTAATGAATGCCATTACCTTTTTCACCCTGGGACTACATAATTCCTATTGAATATTATCCTGATTATATTCCTAATGTTTATCTATTGCTATGAATGTCAGTCTCTGGTATTATCTTTGACATTTTATATAGATCGTGTTCTTCATCTGTAATCTTGTACATCTCTATTATATTCATTGTACTTGTTTAATTGTTATATGTTTAATGTTATAATTGGTGATGCCTGAAATCTAATTAAAAAAAAGTATTTAAAAAAAAAAAATACAAAGATTGGCAACTAGATTTTCAGATTTCAACCTGCAATTGATTCCTGTTACGCTATGCAAGTTCTTGATTTTCATATGCTCATCTACACTAATATACTGCATTTTTGTCCATTGTTCTCTTCCATGTGGAATCCAACAGATCATACATGAAAATTACGCTCATATTAATCAGCCCTAAAGTTTATGAACAACATGACATTAACTGACAAAACCAACAGATAAATAATTTGCTAGATTTACTAGAAAAAAAATTCTTAAGAGTTTAAGATTTTAGATATTTAGATATTCAATTCACATACTAAAAAGAAATTGGTTGCTTTTAAATATAGAAAAAATAAATAACATGAAAAAGATTATTTTATAAATGTTATTCTCACCTGAAACAAGAAGCTCATTTATGGCCTGATTCAATTATTGGCTGATTCAGACCTGCACTTACACCTTTTTTTTTTTAGGTGCAAGTGTACACCTGAGCAATACCATGTTGAACTGCAGGGGGAGGCAATTTAAGCAGCAAAATCAGATTTGGAATTGAGAGGTGAAGGTTCTTAGTTTAATTTATAGATTAAACATAAAACTATGCAGTATTTGTGTTCTGTGTATTTTCCCTGCATGCAAAAGATTTTAAATAAATTATCCTCCCTTACTTTGCAAAATAATTTAGCTGAGCTGTACACTTACACCTGTTTTACCCTTACTCCCAAACTCTGAATCCCTCTTAGCCTCACACCCGTGTATTTTGCGGCGAAGCTAACTGTGCGACTTTTTATTTTTTGTATTTTTATTTGCATCTCATAGAGAAGCATAAAAATCAGCTACAGTAATAGACAGGAAAAAGTGCACCGCAAACTTTTTCCCGTCTATTGAGGCGCACATTTCTAATTGAATCAGACCCTGTGCGAGATACCTTCCCTCATCTTGTACCTTACTGTTAATTATATGGCTATGTAAAGCAAGTGCTAGATACTGTACTGTAATATCTATACTGTATTGCCCTATTTGGTTTGGTTTTGGGCTATCTGTACAGCACTTCATGGTGCCTTATAGATGGAAACTACTAAAAACTAATTATGTGTACCTGACCAAAAGCAATTATTATAATATAGACAGTCCAAATAACATCATAGCATTCCACAGACATAACAACACATTAAGAACATTTGTTTAGGATGGATATTTACTGCCATCTACAGGATGACATCAGAACTAAAACTGAGTACATTGCAATTTTGGAGAGAGGAAATATCGTTAGACTTTGGAAAATATATCAAAGGAAACTGCGATACATTTCTAACATAATAACTAATTTGATAATATTTTTCCCTTAAGTTTTAAAGTAAAAAAAAAAAAAGACATCCATTGACTTTAGGAAGCAAGACACAAGACATAAAACACTAGGGGCCAGATTTAGTAGGCTGAGGGAAAGGAAAAGTGAAGATGTTGCCCACAACCAATCAGATTCTAGCTCTTACTTTCCTATTATATGCTAGAAAATGTCAGCTACAATCTGATTGGTTGTTATGGGCAACAACTCCACTTTTCCTTTCCCGCTGCTTATTAAATTTGGCCCTAGTAATTGCTAGGAACCAATCTGAGATAAATGGTCTTTTTACAGTCACAGCTTTTATATCTTACAATGCAGGGACTGTCTGTAAAGCATAAACAATTTTATTTGCCACGTTTTTGAATCTAAAAATGATCAAGCCTCAATAAGGTAACAAAATTGGTGCAGCTCCCACAACATTGAGCATATACCAGATACTATGTTATAAAGAAAACTTATTTATACAGGTATTACTTATTGGTTATAGCCAACTGTTCTATTCGACAAGTAGGTGTATACAGAAACAGACCACTTCTGCCATTATTGCCCTCTTATTCTCACACGTTCTGTAAGGTGGGAAGAAAGCAAGCCATGCCTATTATATACACCTTGATTGTCCCTGATATTTAGGGATGTGCTCCTTGTCCAATTCCCATACACGAAGGCCACTTGAGCAGCTTGCACACTAAGCACAATTATCAGAACTCATCTTACTGATAAACTATAGGCTGTTTCTTACCTGCGGCTACTTTTCTTCTCCCCCTGATCCTCCACAGATTTTACCGGTGGCTTAGTGCTTTTATTAGAGTCTTTTTTCAGCTTGCTGGATATGCGATCTTTCATCTGATTTCTCTCATCACTATCCATTTCATCTTCATCATCTTCTTCACTTGTTTTTTCCTTTAAAGTGAAAACAATAAGAAAGGTGAAACGTGATAGATTTACTGCTCATGGTCAGAAACAGGCTTAGCATAGGCCAGTGGTTCCCAAACTGTGCGCCGCAGCTCCCTAGGGTGCTGTGATGCTCTCACTGGGGTGCCGTGGATTGTGTCTATTTTTTATTGTATTATATTCTAATTTTGTCTTAGGGGTGCCTTGAAAAAATATGGAGACCCTAAGGGTGCCTCGAACTGAGAAAGTTTGGGAACCACTGGCATAGGCCATAGCTGTTTCACAAACCAATCATCTACAGTGTTCTCCCCGGCTGTTTCTAACTAAGCGCCAGGCCGCACGAGTAACACAAAACAGTAATTCAGACATTATGTTGTCTGGGAGTTACATGCACAGTGCCTGAACTGCTGCGGGTGAAGCACTTTGTATGTGTTGCGATGCCTGCGGCAGATCACATGATGCTGGTATGACCTAGTTACACCAGCGTCAAACACAGAGCAAAGCGCACAGTGGAGTATGGGAGGAAAAGAAGCGCAGTCAGGGAACAGCAGGTGAGAGAAGATTCAAGATTATTAAAAGAAGAGATAGAAATGTGGATAGGAGAGAAAGAGGGGTTGGATAGGACAAATACAGGCAGAGAAAGATGGGGTTGAATAGGACAGATACAGGCAGAGGAAGATGGGGTTGGATAGGACAGACACGGGCAGAGAAAGAGGGGTTGGATAGGACAGACACAGGCAGAGAAAGAGGGGTTGGATAGGACAGATAAAGGCAGAGAAAGAGGGGTTGGATAGGACAGATAAAGGCAGAGAAAGAGGGGTTGGATAGGACAGATAAAGGCAGAGAAAGAGGGGTTGGATAGGACAGATAAAGGCAGAGAAAGAGGGGTTGGATAGGACAGATAAAGGCAGAGAAAGAGGGGTTGGATAGGACAGATAAAGGCAGAGAAAGAGGGGTTGGATAGGACAGATAAAGGCAGAGAAAGAGGGGTTGGATAGGACAGATAAAGGCAGAGAAAGAGGGGTTGGATAGGACAGATAAAGGCAGAGAAAGAGGGGTTGGATAGGACAGATAAAGGCAGAGAAAGAGGGGTTGGATAGGACAGATAAAGGCAGAGAAAGAGGGGTTGGATAGGACAGATAAAGGCAGAGAAAGAGGGGTTGGATAGGACAGATAAAGGCAGAGAAAGAGGGGTTGGATAGGACAGATAAAGGCAGAGAAAGAGGGGTTGGATAGGACAGATAAAGGCAGAGAAAGAGGGGTTGGATAGGACAGATAAAGGCAGAGAAAGAGGGGTTGGATAGGACAGATAAAGGCAGAGAAAGAGGGGTTGGATAGGACAGATAAAGGCAGAGAAAGAGGGGTTGGATAGGACAGATAAAGGCAGAGAAAGAGGGGTTGGATAGGACAGATAAAGGCAGAGAAAGAGGGGTTGGATAGGACAGATAAAGGCAGAGAAAGAGGGGTTGGATAGGACAGATAAAGGCAGAGAAAGAGGGGTTGGATAGGACAGATAAAGGCAGAGAAAGAGGGGTTGGATAGGACAGATAAAGGCAGAGAAAGAGGGGTTGGATAGGACAGATAAAGGCAGAGAAAGAGGGGTTGGATAGGACAGATAAAGGCAGAGAAAGAGGGGTTGGATAGGACAGATAAAGGCAGAGAAAGAGGGGTTGGATAGGACAGATAAAGGCAGAGAAAGAGGGGTTGGATAGGACAGATAAAGGCAGAGAAAGAGGGGTTGGATAGGACAGATAAAGGCAGAGAAAGAGGGGTTGGATAGGACAGATAAAGGCAGAGAAAGAGGGGTTGGATAGGACAGATAAAGGCAGAGAAAGAGGGGTTGGATAGGACAGATAAAGGCAGAGAAAGAGGGGTTGGATAGGACAGATAAAGGCAGAGAAAGAGGGGTTGGATAGGACAGATAAAGGCAGAGAAAGAGGGGTTGGATAGGACAGATAAAGGCAGAGAAAGAGGGGTTGGATAGGACAGATAAAGGCAGAGAAAGAGGGGTTGGATAGGACAGATAAAGGCAGAGAAAGAGGGGTTGGATAGGACAGATAAAGGCAGAGAAAGAGGGGTTGGATAGGACAGATAAAGGCAGAGAAAGAGGGGTTGGATAGGACAGATAAAGGCAGAGAAAGAGGGGTTGGATAGGACAGATAAAGGCAGAGAAAGAGGGGTTGGATAGGACAGATAAAGGCAGAGAAAGAGGGGTTGGATAGGACAGATAAAGGCAGAGAAAGAGGGGTTGGATAGGACAGATAAAGGCAGAGAAAGAGGGGTTGGATAGGACAGATAAAGGCAGAGAAAGAGGGGTTGGATAGGACAGATAAAGGCAGAGAAAGAGGGGTTGGATAGGACAGATAAAGGCAGAGAAAGAGGGGTTGGATAGGACAGATAAAGGCAGAGAAAGAGGGGTTGGATAGGACAGATAAAGGCAGAGAAAGAGGGGTTGGATAGGACAGATAAAGGCAGAGAAAGAGGGGTTGGATAGGACAGATAAAGGCAGAGAAAGAGGGGTTGGATAGGACAGATAAAGGCAGAGAAAGAGGGGTTGGATAGGACAGATAAAGGCAGAGAAAGAGGGGTTGGATAGGACAGATAAAGGCAGAGAAAGAGGGGTTGGATAGGACAGATAAAGGCAGAGAAAGAGGGGTTGGATAGGACAGATAAAGGCAGAGAAAGAGGGGTTGGATAGGACAGATAAAGGCAGAGAAAGAGGGGTTGGATAGGACAGATAAAGGCAGAGAAAGAGGGGTTGGATAGGACAGATAAAGGCAGAGAAAGAGGGGTTGGATAGGACAGATAAAGGCAGAGAAAGAGGGGTTGGATAGGACAGATAAAGGCAGAGAAAGAGGGGTTGGATAGGACAGATAAAGGCAGAGAAAGAGGGGTTGGATAGGACAGATAAAGGCAGAGAAAGAGGGGTTGGATAGGACAGATAAAGGCAGAGAAAGAGGGGTTGGATAGGACAGATAAAGGCAGAGAAAGAGGGGTTGGATAGGACAGATAAAGGCAGAGAAAGAGGGGTTGGATAGGACAGATAAAGGCAGAGAAAGAGGGGTTGGATAGGACAGATAAAGGCAGAGAAAGAGGGGTTGGATAGGACAGATAAAGGCAGAGAAAGAGGGGTTGGATAGGACAGATAAAGGCAGAGAAAGAGGGGTTGGATAGGACAGATAAAGGCAGAGAAAGAGGGGTTGGATAGGACAGATAAAGGCAGAGAAAGAGGGGTTGGATAGGACAGATAAAGGCAGAGAAAGAGGGGTTGGATAGGACAGATAAAGGCAGAGAAAGAGGGGTTGGATAGGACAGATAAAGGCAGAGAAAGAGGGGTTGGATAGGACAGATAAAGGCAGAGAAAGAGGGGTTGGATAGGACAGATAAAGGCAGAGAAAGAGGGGTTGGATAGGACAGATAAAGGCAGAGAAAGAGGGGTTGGATAGGACAGATAAAGGCAGAGAAAGAGGGGTTGGATAGGACAGATAAAGGCAGAGAAAGAGGGGTTGGATAGGACAGATAAAGGCAGAGAAAGAGGGGTTGGATAGGACAGATAAAGGCAGAGAAAGAGGGGTTGGATAGGACAGATAAAGGCAGAGAAAGAGGGGTTGGATAGGACAGATAAAGGCAGAGAAAGAGGGGTTGGATAGGACAGATAAAGGCAGAGAAAGAGGGGTTGGATAGGACAGATAAAGGCAGAGAAAGAGGGGTTGGATAGGACAGATAAAGGCAGAGAAAGAGGGGTTGGATAGGACAGATAAAGGCAGAGAAAGAGGGGTTGGATAGGACAGATAAAGGCAGAGAAAGAGGGGTTGGATAGGACAGATAAAGGCAGAGAAAGAGGGGTTGGATAGGACAGATAAAGGCAGAGAAAGAGGGGTTGGATAGGACAGATAAAGGCAGAGAAAGAGGGGTTGGATAGGACAGATAAAGGCAGAGAAAGAGGGGTTGGATAGGACAGATAAAGGCAGAGAAAGAGGGGTTGGATAGGACAGATAAAGGCAGAGAAAGAGGGGTTGGATAGGACAGATAAAGGCAGAGAAAGAGGGGTTGGATAGGACAGATAAAGGCAGAGAAAGAGGGGTTGGATAGGACAGATAAAGGCAGAGAAAGAGGGGTTGGATAGGACAGATAAAGGCAGAGAAAGAGGGGTTGGATAGGACAGATAAAGGCAGAGAAAGAGGGGTTGGATAGGACAGATAAAGGCAGAGAAAGAGGGGTTGGATAGGACAGATAAAGGCAGAGAAAGAGGGGTTGGATAGGACAGATAAAGGCAGAGAAAGAGGGGTTGGATAGGACAGATAAAGGCAGAGAAAGAGGGGTTGGATAGGACAGATAAAGGCAGAGAAAGAGGGGTTGGATAGGACAGATAAAGGCAGAGAAAGAGGGGTTGGATAGGACAGATAAAGGCAGAGAAAGAGGGGTTGGATAGGACAGATAAAGGCAGAGAAAGAGGGGTTGGATAGGACAGATAAAGGCAGAGAAAGAGGGGTTGGATAGGACAGATAAAGGCAGAGAAAGAGGGGTTGGATAGGACAGATAAAGGCAGAGAAAGAGGGGTTGGATAGGACAGATAAAGGCAGAGAAAGAGGGGTTGGATAGGACAGATAAAGGCAGAGAAAGAGGGGTTGGATAGGACAGATAAAGGCAGAGAAAGAGGGGTTGGATAGGACAGATAAAGGCAGAGAAAGAGGGGTTGGATAGGACAGATAAAGGCAGAGAAAGAGGGGTTGGATAGGACAGATAAAGGCAGAGAAAGAGGGGTTGGATAGGACAGATAAAGGCAGAGAAAGAGGGGTTGGATAGGACAGATAAAGGCAGAGAAAGAGGGGTTGGATAGGACAGATAAAGGCAGAGAAAGAGGGGTTGGATAGGACAGATAAAGGCAGAGAAAGAGGGGTTGGATAGGACAGATAAAGGCAGAGAAAGAGGGGTTGGATAGGACAGATAAAGGCAGAGAAAGAGGGGTTGGATAGGACAGATAAAGGCAGAGAAAGAGGGGTTGGATAGGACAGATAAAGGCAGAGAAAGAGGGGTTGGATAGGACAGATAAAGGCAGAGAAAGAGGGGTTGGATAGGACAGATAAAGGCAGAGAAAGAGGGGTTGGATAGGACAGATAAAGGCAGAGAAAGAGGGGTTGGATAGGACAGATAAAGGCAGAGAAAGAGGGGTTGGATAGGACAGATAAAGGCAGAGAAAGAGGGGTTGGATAGGACAGATAAAGGCAGAGAAAGAGGGGTTGGATAGGACAGATAAAGGCAGAGAAAGAGGGGTTGGATAGGACAGATAAAGGCAGAGAAAGAGGGGTTGGATAGGACAGATAAAGGCAGAGAAAGAGGGGTTGGATAGGACAGATAAAGGCAGAGAAAGAGGGGTTGGATAGGACAGATAAAGGCAGAGAAAGAGGGGTTGGATAGGACAGATAAAGGCAGAGAAAGAGGGGTTGGATAGGACAGATAAAGGCAGAGAAAGAGGGGTTGGATAGGACAGATAAAGGCAGAGAAAGAGGGGTTGGATAGGACAGATAAAGGCAGAGAAAGAGGGGTTGGATAGGACAGATAAAGGCAGAGAAAGAGGGGTTGGATAGGACAGATAAAGGCAGAGAAAGAGGGGTTGGATAGGACAGATAAAGGCAGAGAAAGAGGGGTTGGATAGGACAGATAAAGGCAGAGAAAGAGGGGTTGGATAGGACAGATAAAGGCAGAGAAAGAGGGGTTGGATAGGACAGATAAAGGCAGAGAAAGAGGGGTTGGATAGGACAGATAAAGGCAGAGAAAGAGGGGTTGGATAGGACAGATAAAGGCAGAGAAAGAGGGGTTGGATAGGACAGATAAAGGCAGAGAAAGAGGGGTTGGATAGGACAGATAAAGGCAGAGAAAGAGGGGTTGGATAGGACAGATAAAGGCAGAGAAAGAGGGGTTGGATAGGACAGATAAAGGCAGAGAAAGAGGGGTTGGATAGGACAGATAAAGGCAGAGAAAGAGGGGTTGGATAGGACAGATAAAGGCAGAGAAAGAGGGGTTGGATAGGACAGATAAAGGCAGAGAAAGAGGGGTTGGATAGGACAGATAAAGGCAGAGAAAGAGGGGTTGGATAGGACAGATAAAGGCAGAGAAAGAGGGGTTGGATAGGACAGATAAAGGCAGAGAAAGAGGGGTTGGATAGGACAGATAAAGGCAGAGAAAGAGGGGTTGGATAGGACAGATAAAGGCAGAGAAAGAGGGGTTGGATAGGACAGATAAAGGCAGAGAAAGAGGGGTTGGATAGGACAGATAAAGGCAGAGAAAGAGGGGTTGGATAGGACAGATAAAGGCAGAGAAAGAGGGGTTGGATAGGACAGATAAAGGCAGAGAAAGAGGGGTTGGATAGGACAGATAAAGGCAGAGAAAGAGGGGTTGGATAGGACAGATAAAGGCAGAGAAAGAGGGGTTGGATAGGACAGATAAAGGCAGAGAAAGAGGGGTTGGATAGGACAGATAAAGGCAGAGAAAGAGGGGTTGGATAGGACAGATAAAGGCAGAGAAAGAGGGGTTGGATAGGACAGATAAAGGCAGAGAAAGAGGGGTTGGATAGGACAGATAAAGGCAGAGAAAGAGGGGTTGGATAGGACAGATAAAGGCAGAGAAAGAGGGGTTGGATAGGACAGATAAAGGCAGAGAAAGAGGGGTTGGATAGGACAGATAAAGGCAGAGAAAGAGGGGTTGGATAGGACAGATAAAGGCAGAGAAAGAGGGGTTGGATAGGACAGATAAAGGCAGAGAAAGAGGGGTTGGATAGGACAGATAAAGGCAGAGAAAGAGGGGTTGGATAGGACAGATAAAGGCAGAGAAAGAGGGGTTGGATAGGACAGATAAAGGCAGAGAAAGAGGGGTTGGATAGGACAGATAAAGGCAGAGAAAGAGGGGTTGGATAGGACAGATAAAGGCAGAGAAAGAGGGGTTGGATAGGACAGATAAAGGCAGAGAAAGAGGGGTTGGATAGGACAGATAAAGGCAGAGAAAGAGGGGTTGGATAGGACAGATAAAGGCAGAGAAAGAGGGGTTGGATAGGACAGATAAAGGCAGAGAAAGAGGGGTTGGATAGGACAGATAAAGGCAGAGAAAGAGGGGTTGGATAGGACAGATAAAGGCAGAGAAAGAGGGGTTGGATAGGACAGATAAAGGCAGAGAAAGAGGGGTTGGATAGGACAGATAAAGGCAGAGAAAGAGGGGTTGGATAGGACAGATAAAGGCAGAGAAAGAGGGGTTGGATAGGACAGATAAAGGCAGAGAAAGAGGGGTTGGATAGGACAGATAAAGGCAGAGAAAGAGGGGTTGGATAGGACAGATAAAGGCAGAGAAAGAGGGGTTGGATAGGACAGATAAAGGCAGAGAAAGAGGGGTTGGATAGGACAGATAAAGGCAGAGAAAGAGGGGTTGGATAGGACAGATAAAGGCAGAGAAAGAGGGGTTGGATAGGACAGATAAAGGCAGAGAAAGAGGGGTTGGATAGGACAGATAAAGGCAGAGAAAGAGGGGTTGGATAGGACAGATAAAGGCAGAGAAAGAGGGGTTGGATAGGACAGATAAAGGCAGAGAAAGAGGGGTTGGATAGGACAGATAAAGGCAGAGAAAGAGGGGTTGGATAGGACAGATAAAGGCAGAGAAAGAGGGGTTGGATAGGACAGATAAAGGCAGAGAAAGAGGGGTTGGATAGGACAGATAAAGGCAGAGAAAGAGGGGTTGGATAGGACAGATAAAGGCAGAGAAAGAGGGGTTGGATAGGACAGATAAAGGCAGAGAAAGAGGGGTTGGATAGGACAGATAAAGGCAGAGAAAGAGGGGTTGGATAGGACAGATAAAGGCAGAGAAAGAGGGGTTGGATAGGACAGATAAAGGCAGAGAAAGAGGGGTTGGATAGGACAGATAAAGGCAGAGAAAGAGGGGTTGGATAGGACAGATAAAGGCAGAGAAAGAGGGGTTGGATAGGACAGATAAAGGCAGAGAAAGAGGGGTTGGATAGGACAGATAAAGGCAGAGAAAGAGGGGTTGGATAGGACAGATAAAGGCAGAGAAAGAGGGGTTGGATAGGACAGATAAAGGCAGAGAAAGAGGGGTTGGATAGGACAGATAAAGGTTGCACATTTCCCCATTTCCACAAAATCTGCGTTCCTAAAGTCTAGCACCCTCGTTTTCGTGTGTCACGCTTCTCTCTCAGTGGCACGCTTCTCTCTCAATTGGGCTGACCGATCAGGTAGAGTGTGTAACTAATATTTCTGCATTTTATTTTACAGATGGCGGGTTAGCTACTGGTTAATAGCAGTGTGCTGGGGCACTATTTTTTACCCTTGTATCATTTATGCCAGGTATGTTTTTTTCCTACAATATAATGATACTTTATATTCTCTTACTTGTCAATGGCTGGAACTGAACTTAGGCGCGGATCATCCTTAAGGAGGTCGTGGCTACTTTTACTCTTTCCTTTTAAGGTCTGTAAAATAATAATATTTGTTATATGCAAGACAAACCAGCCATGATGTCACACACGCCACAACCTCACATGATAGTAGTCACTGGTCAACCTACTTGTTATACATTTCATACCTTACCAAAGCAAGGTTGTCAGACAGAACAATAATTTCAGTTCTACAAACATTTCAAACACCAATAAAACAATAAGCCTATTAAGTTAAAATAAAATACAACTTAGATCCAAAGTGAGTCTAACAATACTTTGGTGTATGTTGGGTTACACCTCCTGGGTCCCTTGATGATTTAAACAACACAAGTGTAACAGTTATACTGAATTGCTTCTAGAACGTATACATTGTTTGTGTCATTCTCAGATGCCTTAATGTGTAATGCATGTGATATATATATAAAGGATCTAGAAGTGGCACACTATATAAAGTACATGCTGGTTATATAATTGGGAACAGCACATATTATAACATATGTGGGGTATATAAGGGGTCTGTATATTGCTAAACACTTGATATACACACAGACCAGCGTATGGGTGGGAACACGTTCTTTGCCATTATTTTGTTTTTCCCCAAAGTGACATTATTCACCTTTGACATGAGCCCCATTGTTACTACTGTAATATATAGAAATACTGTATATAGCCCTTTAAGTCACACTTAATACGCAATTTAGACACATTTTAGCAACAGTCTTACTTGTGGTGGCTACGTAAGAAAGTGGGTTCGTTGCATCTAGATTTTAAAGTGTCTTTGAAAGACAAGTCCAGCATCTCTAGTAAAGGTAAACACGACTGACGAGAGCACAAAGAACTACACTGAAGGAAATGAGAGGACACAAACTGCTTTCATAATAAACACGCCGACGCCTGGCTGAGCTGTAATTTACAGTCTGAGTGCATAAGAAAAACAATCAAAATCACTATAGGAAAGTACATCTAAAACACTTGAACAAATCTGGAGGATAACTCTTAGCTCATGCCAAACACACTATGCAGGGGATTTACAGAAGGGAAACAAAACCCTTAAGTCTTTATAGCGCACAGACCACATAGTTAAAGGGTCTCACAGGTCCTTCTTATGCTCAGTTACTTGCTGTCACAAAGCATGGGACTTTTAAAGTCAGACACAGCGTCTCCCTGGGTTTTGTCAGCTGTGCTGGTCCAGAACCTTCAACGCGGCCTATTCTATCACACATCCCCAGTGTTTCCTAACCTTTCTGCCTGATCACTAAACCAGAGATTGAGGGTCTGCAGTGACCACCTTGGAAGCGGTCATCTGACCGCTCAGCACCAACTGACTGGAGGCATTGCCTCCATGCTACCGCTCTCCCAATCAGCACTATGCGCTCTCGATTTAGATCACTGCCACCATCACACCACTGCCATTGCAACAAGTACTCTGCATCATATCATTCCTGGTTCCTGAGTATCCCTTGTGTATTCTCAGTTTTCTCCTAGTGCCTGCTCTGTTTCTCTGCCTCTGTTGTAGTGTGTGCAGTTCAACCAGCACTCCTGTACTACAAGCCTCAGCCAGGTTGCACTGTGTGCAGTTCACCTACAATTCCCAGCAAGCATTGCACAATGTGTACAGTTATCTTAACAGCACTTCTGCCCTGCAGGCATCAGCAAGAGTGTGTGTGTCACTCTCATCTGCCGCTGCACTACTAACTCCACCATCGCAGTCTCATCTGCTCCCGACACCACCGCAGTCTCATCTGCTCCCGACACCACCGCAGTCTCATCTGCTCCCAACACCACCGCAGTCTCATCTGCTCCCGACACCACCGCAGTCTCATCTGCTCCCGACACCATCGCAGTCTCATCTGCTCCCGACACCATCGCAGTGTCTATTGCCACTGCTCCTGTCCTTCTGCTCATGATTACTAATGATCTTTTCCATGTCCCAACCAATTAGCAAGGCCTACATCAAAACCCCACACTTCAAATTCACCTCCACTAACCCAGGGGACTCCAAGAGAGATCCAAAAATCCCAGAGTCCATAACACTTGCCATTCAAGGTGGTATAACCAATATGAACTCTTCTTTACGCCTCCACCAGTTTAGAAAAGTCTGGTGACAAAAAAGAGGAAACTAGTGCAAAAGAAAACATTTTCTTCCCATAACAAGTGGTGGTGAACAGGGGCATAACTACAGGGGGTGCAGCTGCGGGGTCCATGGCAGTGCTTGGAACTACATGAATGAGTGATGAGCGGTGTAGCCCGTCTCTGAATCAGGTTGTGGTCCTGTCCTGCTCTGCACCTGGGTCTGCCAAATCCCACCTATCATCTGGACCCTTAGAGACCATTATATCCATTTAATCCAGCAGACTATATTACCTCACTGACTTTATTAACCTCCTCCTCCTCCTCTTCTGCTTCTTCTCCAAAGGAAAGTAGATTGAAGTTCCTGTGTGCAAAGATAATGAGATATACTTGGATGCTCTAAGCAGACATACAATATGATATGCCGTGTGACTGTGTTATGACGGGTCTTCATAATAAAGCCTGACGGACCAGATTCACAGTTTGAACATAAGAAAGAAAAGTTACTCCTGGGCAAATCATGCTGATTTTAGGAGGAGTCAAATTCATGTTGTTCTTTGCATGCAGGGAGAATACTTTGCTTTTGCTTATTGCAGATACTGACCAGCTTCACTTTTACACAGTTATTTAGACTTGGAGCCAGATTTACTAAGCTGCGGGAAAGTAAAAGTGGAGATGTTGCGCCTAGCAATCAATCAGATTCTAGCTCTCACTTTCCTATTACATACTAGAAAATGTCAGCTAGAATCTAGTTGGTTGCTAGGGGCAACATCTTCACTTTTCCTTTCTCGCAGCTTAGTAAACCTGGCCATTGGTCTGGGACACATCACCTTTCAACCATAATACTGTTTATAACAGATGAAATCTGACTCCCATGAAATGAATATAGTTTTGCCCAGGCGTTTCCTCTGACCTGATGTCATTACACAGCACAATTCCTCCGATCTCCTGGGTCCTGAGTATTAGTATGAATCAAACTGACATTACAACTGAAGGGAAAGGGTTACATGGATCAAAACTACAGACATGATGATATAGCTTATGCAGACATACATTTTACAATAAATCCACAGAAATGTGTTCTTTATTTACTGAAAGCCACAAATGAGATATCCTTCTCAAAATCATCAAAGGTAAACGGTCGTAAAAAAGTTGCATTTACAGACACACAAAGACCTATTCAGAGCTGGTTGCAATGCTGAAGATACTGGTGTCAAACTTTCTAGTGGACTTGACCCGAAGATCCGACACTAAACCAATGGGACCTCCAAGTAACATATGTGTGGGTAAATGCATGGTCAGGTCTACAGTAATTGCCACTAACGCCTCCCCAAACTTGGATGTCTTCCAATACTAAGGCCCAGTGGCGTCACAGTGGGGGTGCAGGCAGCACCGAGTGTAAGTGTTTTAAGGGGTGAAGGAGCCTCCTTTTTCTGTTACCCCCTTTACTATTTGTTACCTGGGCTTGTTCTCACCACAGCACCGGAATCTAGATCTTGCTGACAGTCTGTCACTGACACAGACAGGGAGGGAGGAGGTGCTGCGATGGAGAGTCAGACACAGACTCAGTTCCAAAGACCTGCCTCTCCTCCGCAGCACCTCCTCCCGCCCTCATAAATGACGCTGTCGTGACCTCAAGGTTTAGCCCAGGAGTGACTTTTCTCTCTTATTTTAAGCACCTTCTTAAGTCTGAAGCAGGCCCATAGTGAGGAAACGCTAAGCATCTCTTGTACTATACGGGCTTCCGTTATGGAGGCGCTGAAGTTTATGGTAGGGGTGAGTCAGCGTGTCTATGTGTGAGCGAGAGGAGTGGTCTTCCCCGTACAGAGGTCTGGATCCAGCCCCATGTTCTACCTATAAAGACAGCAGACATTACAGCAGGCAGTCTGGCAGACTGCTTATAGACCTTACAAAATGGTGCATTCTGACACAGCTCATGGAATCAGACATTAGAACCAAATAATAAAGGCACTTCCAACATGAAATCTAGAACCATTACAGTGATCATGAACAGTGTGCTGTGTATATACCACAGTTTATCTTTTGTGCTTCTTTCATTTTCCTTATTCATAAAGTACTTAAGCCTTGCTACAGACATCAACTGTGACTGCAATGAATGACCCAACAGAGGCTCCGCATTATATTTATAGAGTGCAGAGATGATTAGATGGCTATTCAGCCGAACGGGACATATGCTCTATGAAAGGAATGGCAACAATGCACCTAATTACACGCCACTCCAAGCTAATTCAACAGGAGCAAACTAGATTGGTAGATCAATGCTATTGCATAAAAGCTTAGCCCTGACATATTAGGGTGTACAGTACTATAACCTTGCAGAAACCAGACATGGAAAATAGACTCATTGGGCTGGATCCAGACTTAAGTGCTTGAAATTAGTTACTAGTGGGCTAAACCATGTTGATTTCAGGGGGAGTCAAGATAATTGTATTCTTTGAATGAAGGATATATCTTTGAATTGCTTACTGCAAACAGATACTGACCAGCTTTACTATCACACTGTTATTTAGACTTGGGATAGGAAACATCACCTCTCAACTCTAATACTGTTTGCAACAGATGAAATATGACTCCCCTGCAATCAACATGGTTTAGCCCAGGTAACTAATTTCAAGCACTTACTTAAGTCTGGATCCAGCCCATTCTCTTTTACAATATAAAAACGCAATACAAGAGAACTATCATTTTAAGGAGTATCTTTATAACCAGAGATGTGGGGATTTATAGAATATATACGATCAAATACAATTATTATTATATTAAACATGATGTTGATTTGTGTAAAGGATGCCTGTAAAAATGGCACATTCAGGTGTCCTTAATGCAGCTTATGTTAGAGACACCTGTGTGTGTAAATGTGTAACCTAGATCAGTAACATCTGCACTTCTTATAAAGCTGGGTACACGCCACTGCAATGACACCTGAGATGTGATGACTGCAAGTTACATGCCTACAATATACCATTTCACCGGCAGATCTGTGATCATCTCTCCTATCCACCTGCTGAAACAATCATACAGATATCTGCCTCTGATGCAGAGAAGACTGGCAGAAGACTTGGACAGACGATCATACAGGTGTATTCACTACTGACATATGTCTGACATTGTGCATCAGTGATTGCGATTTATAGGAAGTTTATCAATCCAAATCCACAATACAGTCATTTTATCCCAACAAATCCAGATCGTGGGAGAGTGTACACACTTTCAGTATTGTTCCAAATGACTGTAATCCATATAACTTGTCTGATAACTGGATAAGTGTATACCCATATTAAGGTAGATTAACTACTCCAAATCTCACTTTCTACATCATTACCAATAAAGATCATTTCAAATAAATGAGTAACTTCAATAAACTTACTTTGTGCCTTTCACCTTTGGCTGCTTAGCTTCCTCATCTGCAGTGTCTTTTTTGAGTTTTTTTGTGACTCTGGGAACTATATCATCAAAAGGATTAAACAACACCTGTCAAGATGGAACAGATTTATTGTTTGTTATTAAAAAATTCTTCCTACAAAAAAACCAAAACTAAATACACTCTAATCAAGGATTGTACAAATGTTACAAAATAAACATTACCGGTTATTACAGTGCGCTGTCAGCAAAACCAATGATGGAGATAACTGAAATCTAAACTGTACAGCTCTTCAAATTGCTGCCATACTCTTCAACCGTGACCCTTAGAAAGTACTTAGCCGTGTGTCTTTGTAAGCATAATGAATGGTGTCCTTGGTGCACTGTGCTGGTGATCAGACAAGATGCGAGGCAGACCCACAATTGGTGCTCAAAGTATTTCTATGGTTTTAAGAGCATGAAGTGCCATAAACTAATGGTAAATGTGCAATGATAACAACGGAGAAAGGCATGAGTGACAGTGGCCTGTATTCAGAGTACCAGACGTACTGAAAGACCGCATTTACGCAATCTACGTAAGAAAAAGATACGTAGATTACGTAAAAAAAAACTATGCATGTAAAAAAAATCGCTAAACACCGGACGTATATGTTATATATCCGGCACTCTGAATACGGGCCAGTGTGTGGTTTTTTGTTTTTTTTTAATTAATCTGGATAATGCAGCCAGTTGAACTTGTTAGTACCCAACAGCATTCTGGAATTGCTGTATTATATTGTTCAACTCCATGTAATAGAAGACCAACTGGAAATTGATGCGCATACCTACTAAAGGACGAATCCACCCTCTACTGTAACATAATTAGCTAAAAGAACATTAATAATTGTTTACCAAGGTTGCCTAAGGGCAACCCCTTTAGCTGTTGTTTGGTGATATGTTTCTTGTGTTCTAGCAATCCACTTGATAACTTACGGTACATAAAAATGATCAGTATATTAGTATAGCCCAATGTCTATTTTCTATATCTCTCGCATGAGAAGAAAACATACCTCACTACTTTTTATCTTATGTGGATTGACCGGCCTCTCGTCTTCAATGTCCACATCTGCCAAGCGTAATATATTGTATATCGTATCTCCAGTCACCTACAACATAAAAGACTTATACTTTATTATACAAAGCACTCCAAAACCAGGAAGTATACTTGATGCACAAAGGGGTTGATTCAGAGTTGAACTTCCACCTTTTTTAGGTGCAAGTGTAGACCTGAGCAATACCATGTTGAATTGCAGGGGAGGCAGATTTAAATTGTAAAACCAGAATTAAAATTAGGAGTTGAAGTTTCTTAGCTCAACTCTATTTTATAGAATAAACATAAATCTATGCAGTATTTTAGTTCTATGTGTAAAAGTAATGTATTTTCCCTGCATGCAAAAAGGTTTAAATTAATTACACCCCTTACTTTGAAGAATGGTTTAGCCGAGCTGTACACTTGCACCTAAAAACAGGTAGAAGTACATCTCTGAATCAGTCCCAAAGAGTTCATGTGTAAAATATGTGTAACATTTCTGAAAACTGCTGCCAACAGTCATGTGTTGATGATGAGAAAGTGATTATATACAACGTGTAATTATAGCCCAAGATCTGCAAACTATTTCAACTTTCCCCATGTAATAAATTGCTTTAGGACTTGAGAGGAGCTCCTAGAATACGCTCAGTAAAGGGTGGTCTATCTTGCTTTCATACCTGTATACTTCTATTCTGTTTATTGCCCCTTATCCTTTTTAATAGTCTAAACTACAATTATGCTATTTTTAATGAAGCCTGTTGCTAATTTTCTAAAAGCGTTTTAGCGCATAACATCTTATTAATGTTAAGATTGTTGTGTAAGACTCATTTGATCTATTGTCGAGGTAGGCAAGTGTTGTAGGAGAATAGTCTGCTCCCTTAGACCTCTCACTCGAATTCAGGGTCATGGAATTTTTAAAATACAGTGTCATTTAAACACACAATTTTAATATTAATGGGGTATTACACACAGTATATAGTATACATTACAATAAATGATTAAAACATATTCACTCTATTTACTTAAGAAATACAAAATATAACAAAAAAAAATGTGAAAAAAAAACATGTCAGAGTCAAACCTTTCCAAAGATGGTATGCTTGCTATTAAGTTCATCGGCACGACCGAGTGTAAAGAAAAACTGGCTTCCATTATCATGAGGTCCAGCATTCGCCATGGCAACCAGTCCTCTTCGATTAAAACGCAGACGTGAATGGAATTCATCCTGGTAACGAGAAGCACCAATAAAACATCTAGATGAGTATACAATAAGCAGAGGCCCCAGAATAGATGCAATTCCTAGTAACTCGTATGAGCACAGAAGCCTATCAGGAAACCTGAGTTTAAAAAAAATAAATGGTATATTTAAAAGTCACAAGTCATATCTCCACAAGTTAAATATAATTACTCCCCACACATGAAGTCATTTGTTTAGTGCATGCTACAGCAAAGATACTAATGTAAACGTAACACTGAATTAATGTACAGACTAAGGTCTGGATTCACAGTTACGTAGTTTTCGTCTTACGTACATTGCTTTAAGAATTGAGCTACTACACATGCCTAGAAGCTTATTTACGCTCTCTACGTATCATCATAGATTGTGTAAGCGTGGTCTAAAGACTGCACTTACGCAATATACGTACAGAAATGGTATGTAGATAGCGTAAATAATATACTACGCATGTGTAGTAGCTCAATTCTTAAAGCAACGTACGTAAGAAAAGAACTAAGTAACTGTGAATCCGGACCTTTATCTGTACCGCTGCATTTAAGATGTATTGAAAGGACACAAAAAGGTTCAATAGAATAGACCATTTAGCAAATGAAATGCAGCCATGCCCATTCTTTGCAAGTCATTACCCTGAGAGGGCTGGAGTTTCCAAAATCTGGTATTCTAAAGCCAGGTACATACCAGGTGCGGTTATTAAGCACATATATGCTCCTAAGTACACCCGGAAAGAACAGAGTGGTCTAGGGACTAGTAAGTTACCAACTGCACGCCCGGGAGAGGGGAGTATCGGGGTTGTTGGTGGGTGTTTCCTTGCTCCGTCTGTGCGTATAATTGCATACATTAAAAAACAGATCTCTGAATACGCCCCATTGTTACCACGTGTAATGTACAAACAAGTAGCATAATTCTGGATAGCGAATAAGCAAAAAATCCCACATTATTGCTGCCTCTGCTCTTCCAGTGTGAGACTATATATGTATCTTCTGCATTGTCATAACGCAACAAGCATAACAAGGGAGTTTGGTCTTATCACCATTCTTACAGAACTTGGATGGACACAATAATAAATTGGCATATAACAATAATATATAAGTTGGTGCACACATGTATTGGGTTACAAAAACCGAAAGACTAAAAGCAAGTGTATATGAAGACAATACTATACCACTAACCCACTATCAAGTATCTGCATTTGTTTCCTCACTTTAATCCTAGAAAAAAAAACTAGTGACTTAATCATTTTAGAAATATCAATAAGCAGCCCTCAAATACAGAATTACTGGAGTAGTTCTTTATTCATTTCAAACGTTTGCCTGTATGGGGAGAACAATATAACCTTTTCAGATAAATCAGGACACTGCTAGATGATGATGGTCATTGATAGCTGGGGAGACCTAATACCTAAACAAATATTCTGTATAGACCTTGATACCTTTCTGTGATCTCTGAACAATTCTATAAATTAGGCAACCTGAGGAATTCCAGATGTTACGAAACTACAAGTGCCATCACATTCACCATATAAGGGCTAACTTACTAGTGGTTGTAGGCCCCACTCCAATGGGCTGCTTTTAGAAATAGAGACAGCCGAAAGTTCCTATTCGTCTGTCTCTATTTTGAACAGGTAGTCATTTTAGAATTTTTTTTATGAATGGGTGAGTATGCTGGTCGGTATACTCACGCATTCATTTTCGCAGGACCCAACGCATCCGTCACTTACAGCTCCAGAGAGGTGAGTAACCGGGTTAGAGCCATAGAAGGGGAGGGTTAGGTTCAGGCTGCGGGGATGGGGGTCTTAGGTTTAGGCTACAGAGAAGGGATTATTAGGGTCAAGCTAGGGAGAAGGGAGGGTTAGGATAATGGAAGGGGACGGTTAAGTTTAGAATTAGGGAAAGGGTTTGGGGTTAGTTTTTAGGCTAACCTTCCCGAGCACCATGTTCGGTGCTCCGGGGATCGATTGCTATGCCTCATCAAGACATAATCAATTGATATCCCAGCCAGTTGGAAAATAGGGCCATTCTTAGAGGGGACCCACACCCCTTACAAGGCAGCTGTGAAACAAAATAAAACATATCCTAATGATGCAGATCCTATAAGTTCTGTACAGTGGAACATGTCTTGTGTTTGATTGCTTGTCATCCTAACAACTTACTTCCTGGCTTACTAATAATGGTCCCTGTAATTCCATACTGCAGCTAACCATCTAAGCGGACATTAATACCTTTCTGCCTTAAGGATAAAACTTCACTTCGCAGCTATGAATACTCTCGAATGATTGTCACATAGTCATTTATTGTTGTTATGCTGCTGTAGTTTAAACGTTAGTGTAATAAGTAATCTTTGATTTTTACACTCCGTGCCTGTTTTTTTTCTGTTTGTAATAATATTCATGTCTTGTCATCTGACCCAGAAAGCGTAATGAGGCCAAAAATACTATTTACGTTCCAGAGATAAAGCAGGTGCCAGGACAGCAGGAAATACCCACCGTCTATTCACCAAATATTATTTATAATACACCCACGCGATCTGCAATAAAAAGGTAACAACAAAGGCTTGCCTACATGAGCTCACTGTGCACAGAGCAAGAAGAACTGAAGAGCACTATAGAACACCTTGACACTACAATAAAACCAGAAAAGGCACGTCAGCCTGTCATCCATACATATTTCTTAAAGAATAAGCCTTCAGCTCATTGTATACAGCATTC
>WWET01000054.1:1261109-1284521 GCA_011038615.1 Limnodynastes dumerilii
CAGGAATCTGGTATCAGATCTTGCGGATGCTGAAATTGTAGGATCTGGTCCATTAGAAGCCTTTAATCACACAACGTTTATCCCCATTTCTCTCCATTTAGCCTCTGCCCATAACTCATAACGCTCCAGTGGACAGATGCATATAATAAATAGGAGATATAACTGAACCCTCTCTGTAAAATCCCAGAAATAATTGTCAGCCAGCCAGTCATCAGAGGCGGACTGGGCTGGGGTGGGCAGGATAGTCGACCAGAACGTTGACTTAAGTCCCTACCTGGTCCATGGCCTCTCTACAGAACAAGGGCACAGTGAGCTTTAAACACCGCCCTGGTTCCTCGGCAATAACACATTGGGCATGATGATGTCACGCCCAACATTAAGAATATAGGACAGGAAGAAAGAAGAAGAGCAGGGAAAACAGCAAAGAGATGGAGAAAGGACATATTACACTGTATTGCACTGCGTGAGTTGTAGTATGGTGGCCAGTGTGTGAGTGATACAAACAAATAGGAAATGTAGGAGGGGGAATGCGCTGTGTGGAGTCTTACCATCTATAATTATAAGGTTATAAACTATTTCAAATAATCACATATCAAATGGTCCAGTTAAAAAACTACGATATATATATATATATTGATTTAAAAAATCCTCACTAAGATAGTTAATATAGTTATATTGTACTGACCATATGCTAATAATAGTAGTGTACTATTAGTGTAATAGTATGGGCAGTGTGATAATATGGGACGGTGTGTAAGTGATCGTATGGGCATGGTGTGTGTGATAGTATGGGCGCTGTGTGATGTCAAGAGCAGAATGATGTCATGTACAATGTGATGATATGAACAGTCAGGGCCGGTGCTAGCATGTCTCCCATAATGTGACACCAGCCCCCAAATTGTTTTTATACTTACCTGGAGTCTTCCGCTCTGTATGTTCCTGTATGAGTGCCTGAAGCAGTTACACAGAGCGGCTGACATCAGCCGTTCTACGTAACGGTCGTGGCAGCTCATGCAGGCACCTCCTGTATGTGTTGCCTGCCAGTCTCTACAGAGCCGCATCCGACGCCTATGGCAGCGGGGGATCGTAGCCGGAGGGGAGCACCTCTCTGGCTTGGCACCCACCTTCGGCACTTACCCCGCTTACCTGGTTCTGCCGGCCCTGTGAACAGTGTAAAAGTATGGGCATTGAGATGGTGTAGACTGTGTAACAGTATGAGCTGTGCAATAATATGGACAGGGTGATAATATGAGCAGTGTGATGGTATGGGCATTAACCCTAATGTGCTCCAGCAGTTTACTGAAAAACCACCCTTTTAGAAAGGGCAGCTAGTTACAGGCCACTGTTTTGGGCTTGTCCCCCAGGCAACAATTTGCCAGCCAGCCCCTGCCAGACACCAATGTTGCCTGGTAAGTTCTGAAATTCTGCAACTGAATACAATGACGCGTGTCTGCTACATGCATGTATTCCCACACCCCCTCCTATGGCTATATCATTAGGATCCCCCGGTCCCCCGGTACCTTGCCGTTAGAGGGCGGCTCTTGGATGTAGATGTTGCTCATTTTCTATGGACAGTTCCTTGAAAACAAACTACCGCGTGCAGCCTGACACACCGGACTGCACCACTAGGCGGCGTAGAGGGAGAAAATAAACCAACTAACTTAAATCAGCGAAGCCAAAGGCCCTTCTATATTACACTAATAAAAAAAGAAGCCTTTTTCTTAACTTGAAATCATTTCTAACGACCCGGACCTGTGTTGCCAATAAAAGCAAAAACAGCGGCACAAACTATAGTTCCCCGCCCCCTGTAGCTTGGTACAGTCTGCTGTGCGCCGCCTAAACGAGCCCTCCGGAAACTATACGGACGTTTACTATCCGCATCGCTGCCCACGGGTGATAGTGGTGATCTATAGTGTGTGCGGGGAGGGTGCTCCAGGGGATCGAACATTCTTCATGGCTCTGCCCGGTAAGCGGCTGCATAATCTCTGTCTCTTGTCCACTCTAGACACTGGCTCCCACTGACTCTGCACTGTGTCCAGCAACTTCCATGTTGTATATGTATAGCATAGTATAAATGCTCCATATGGTGTATAGTGTAGTATAAATGCTCTATGTTTAATATAGTATAACTGATGTATATGAATAGTATAGTATAGTATAAAGGCTCTTTATGCAGTATAGTATAAATGGTCTGTGTAGTCTAGTATATACGCTCTGTATGTAGTCTAGTATATATGCTCTATGGGCCAGATCCTAAACTAAGTACGCTTGCGATTTTTACGCTAGCCAAAGATGTAAATGCGCCGATTGGTATTTACTGTGCATGCGTACGACAGATGTTATGCGACATAATGCTGATTGTACGTTCCATTAGCGTAAATATGAACGCTGCGGGGGGCAGCAATACAACACATGTATCGAACATTATGGGCAGGGTTAGGCCGTCACGTACATAGATTCACGTGCCACGGCCACGTAAAACTACGCTAGCATAAATACGCTACACGTTCAAACGTAACTAGCACTTATGTCTTGATTTACCCCTATATGTAGTATAGTATATACGATCTATATATAGTATAGTATATATGCTCTCTATATGTGGTATATTATATACACCCTATATGTAGTATAGTATAGTATAATATAAATGCTCTATATGTAGTATAGTATAAAAACGCTGTGAAGCACAAATATTAAATTTCTGCTTACACATCAAAGTAATCTATTTTGAGTGTTTTAATGCAGAAAATGTATTAAGATTACATTTTCTTGCAAATTTCATATTTTGTCAGTAAATTTCTTTACACAAGTGCACACACTACATTGTTGTGAGGTCTATTAATCATTGTTCAGATGTGGCTTCTAAATCATAAATATTAAATAAGAGAATCAAAAACCGCCTTTCATTTAATAAATATTTAATATTATGCATACATTTTGAAAAGAAATGGTAGAATATATGCAGTTCATCTCAAGCGTGCATCTGGATAGCTATAAAATATTCATTTTAATCATCTTAATTCGTTTTCATTCCAAACAATCTTAGGACTGGATCCACACTTGAGAACGTCACCACTTAAGCGCGCAAAGGGGTAAATCCAGACCTATGGGCTAGTGTCATTTCTATGCACGAGAGGTTCATACGTACTTTGGCCATTTTGTGCAGCCCAAACCCTAACTTTTCATAGCGTAAGTACTGACGTACGTAATGGATTTGCGTATGTGATGGCCTAACTCAGCCCATACTGTCCAATTTAAATGCCTCCCTCCGCCTACAAAGCGTAATTACGGGTGTCGTGTTGATGCCCCCGCCTCTTTGTTTGTAGTTACGATGATGGTACGTACATTAGGAGTTACATGGCGTAACATCTGCCACACGCATGCGCAGTAAATACAAATAGCTGATTTGACGTCATCGGCTAGTGTACTTAGCTCAGTATCTGGCCCAAAGTGCGTAACCTATGACTGGCAACGTTGGGCCTGATCCAGAATTAATAGCATATTCCCTCCTTACGGAATTTGGTATCCATAGCCCTTCATAGCCCTTAGAGAAGTCTTTACTATACAATATGCGGGCCTGATTCAATTAGCTTTGTACACCGCATTATTTGTGGTACAAAGCTAATCCTGCAAATTTATTTTGTGGATTAAAAATCTGTGAATTTTGGCTACTGTAATAGACAGGAAAGAGTTCACCGCAAGCTTTTTCCCATCTTCATGGCAAATTGAATCGGGCCCTAAATACCTATGCCCACATACCGTGAATATCTGGAACACATGGTGAGTGGGCCCCAAGCGGAGGCTGATTTTCGCACAGAATGTAGCTATTGCGCAGTGCTTATTCCCAGTGTGTAGCATACGTATGTCATTTCTCTTGTCTAGATTCTGCCCATTGTTCGTAATATTTAGTTTTCCCTCTTTTGCCATTCCAAAGTGAAGTCTGCTGATGGGATATTTGTTGTTTAAATGCAGTTATTTTACCCACATTCAAGCAGAAAATTGTTTTGTACTTTAGAAGTATGTGTAATATACAATTATAATGTATAATGTATGCCTCTTGTATGTCCTCACTTCACATCAGTCCCCAAAGTTCTTCTACTGCAGGGAACCAATAATCATATCATTCAGTGTTGTTGAACTATCCAACCGCTGCTTTTGGGTGGACAGCGTTAACAGACCGTCCAACATGACCCATTGTATTAGGTACAATTTAATCCGATCCTAAACTTCCAACTGTCACTCGCCTGGTATAAATTAATTAACTGATATTTAAAAAACTATTTGCCTCTTCAACAAAGGTGGTTACCATAGTAACTGATAGTTGGAAACTGAGGAGCAGAGCATTTTGTACATGGATCATGTTGGAGGGTATGCGTTAAGATGGTGCCAACTATCAGACAGTATGTGTTCATTATTAGATTTACTCTATCAGAACATTATGGACCAACAATTGGTCATTTTCCATTTCATAGCGTCTCCCCATTTGTGCTGAAGTCAGAGGTGTGAAGGTCTGCAGACTCTTTGTATCTGTCAGTAGCCAGTAGCTGATCACATAGGACTGCATCCATACCTCTGCCGTCGCTGCAGTTAAAGCTCGGAACACAGCAATGGTAGTTCTGAGGATGCTCTCCTGAGACTTTTGACAGCATGACTCTACCTTAATATTTCCACGTTGCTTCCACATAAAATATGGACCGTGCGGAAATTAGGATTGATTTTAAGGTTTTATCCAAGCCGTTTCTGGACAGTCTGCATAGTTTCCCCTCCTTCCAGACATACCTCGAAGGCGTGACATTGCGTACCGCTGGATCTGTTGCATATAGTTCTTTAATGGAAGCATGCAGCGCACGCATGCAAAAGAGGAGCATTATCAGAAGCAATTGCTCAAGTTTTAAAAAGCATAAAATAAAAGTAACTCTGTTGTTTGCATCTGATACCATTAAGATAAGTAGATATTTCTATAGCACACAACAGGCTACTTTCAAAAACTATGCCTTAAAAACATTTCCTAAATTCTCTTGAATTGTACACAGCCATCCACATTTGTTTGACTAACAGAAAGTAGCTTGCTAAAGTATATTGAAAGGCCATTTGTTGTGTTACAGTGTATTAGCTAATGGCCTTTTCTGAGAAACAGACATGAATTAGTTCAATTTAAGGTTCAGCTGGAATCTGGAGTGGTGATATGAAGATTTACGCTGAAAACCTTTTAACTATGCCATGCTCCTTTTCTGCTCAATTGAAACTGCTTATAAATAAGTTAGGTCAAGATATATTATTTCTTTGGGTATAATAACAAGCAGATTTCTAGATTTTTAAATTGGTGGTAAACAACAGGAATAATGGTTAATGGAAAGTTGACTCTTCAGATAATTGTATGTTAATGTGGCAATTTTATGCAGTCTTTGAAGAAAGATCTTCTATCACATATCGCATCAGACGCCGCACTTACCCGCTCTGCCGTGTGCCGGCGCCTGTCTTCTCCCGGTGCTCTGGTCTCACAGAGTCTGCCACTACATAGTGACAGACTCCACTACTTACCCTGCTGATGCCGCTGTCAGGTCCTGGTGTCCCACGTGGAGTTCTGGCGCCAAATGTGATGCTGAGCCATCAATGAGGTCTTACCTGCTCCGGTCCTCCAGCCAATCAGTGCGCAGGGTGCACTATTTAAACGCCGACCACCCTCTCATCATTGCCAGAACAACTAGTCCTCCTAGGTGCCTGGTTCTGATGCATCTAGCTCTCTGATCCTGATCCAGTCCTGCGATCCTGGTCCGGTCCTGCAATCCTGGTCCAGTCAAGCTACCCGATCCAGCTCTTCAGCTACAGCTACCCGGATACAACCTGCTACCCGATCCAGCTCCAGCTCTTCAGCTACAGCTACCTGGATCCAACCTGCTACCTGATCCAGCTTCAGCTACAGCTACCCGGGTCCAACCTACTACCCGATCCAGCTCTTCAGCTACAGCTACCCGGATCCAACCTGCTACCCGATCCAGCTGCAGCTCTTCAGCTACAGCTATCCGGATCCAACCTGCTACTCTAATCCAGCTCCAGCTTTCCTGCTACAGCTACCCGGATCCAATCAGCTACTTCACTCCAGCCTTAGTTTCAACAACCGTTCCAAGTCCTATTCAGCAACCTTGCCGCTCCTGCCCATTTGCCCAGCCTACACAAGGACTTTCCCAAACCTCGTGCACCTCCATTGCCCCTCTGCACACTTTGATTTCAAGACTGTTCATTGTTATTATTCACTGTTCATTTCTGTATGCACCCGTCCTTTATTAAACCGACTAACTTTCAATTTTCACCAACTCAACTGTCTTACTCCCTGAAGCTCGGAACAGATCCCACTAATCCCTTGAACGTGACAGTTTGTTCTGGCCCAATGCATCCTACCGGGGCAAACCCCCAGGGAACAGTGCCTAATATGGCCGACAGAATTGAGCGACAGGAAGTTACAATAGGACAAGTGGTGACCTGCCTTCATGAGTTGGCAAATCAAGTTGGAGCATTCCAGCATACAGTAATGCACCAAAGTCCTGCTTCCCCGTCTAGAAATTCTTCTGGAAACCCTCGTATACCATTGTCAACTCCAGCTAAGTACGATGGAACTCCCAAACTATGCCGGGGCTTTCTGAACTTGTGCCTACTCCACTTTAAACTCCAACCAGAAAACTTCTCTTCTGACAGCATCAAGGTGGCATACATAATCTCTTTACTCTGTGGACAGGCCCTGGATTGGGTCTCCCCTCTTCTGGAGAAGAATGATCCCATGCTATCTAATCTGTACGATTTTCTGGAAACCTTCCGGGTCATCTTCGATACCCCAGGGCGGTCTACTTCTGCCTCCACCAACATCCTGCACCTATGCCAGAAGGATCTGACTGGGTCAGTATTTCGTACAGTTACAGACCCTCTCTTCAGAATTATCATGGGGAGAGGAAGCTTTTGTCTCTATATTCTGGCATGGTTTGGCATATTTTATTAAAGATAATTTGATCTCTTACCAGTTACCGACTACATTGAATTAGTTCATCGCTATCTGTACTCGAGTGGATATCTGGCATCGTGAGAGAGCATCCGAAAGAAAAGAGGCCTACAGACCAAGAACTCCGTTACCCAATTGTTCAAGAAATTCACCGCCTCTGTCTGAAGAACCTATGCAATTAGGAAAATCACGCATCGCTGACCAAGAACGTCAAAGACGTACAAAAAACAATTTGTTTCTATTGCGGAGAATCCGGACATCTCCGCCTACAATGTCCCAAGCGCCCGGGAAACGTGCGCTCCTAACTAAGTCTGAGGAGCGTGAGTTAGGAGTGCCACTTCGCTCCTCCACCGCTAAAGATTGCACCTTACATTTTCTTGATTCTGGACTCTGTACACACCAACCTCACAGCCCTTTTAGATTCTGGAGCTGCTGAAAATTTAATTTTCTAGGACACCGTGGAAACTATGAACATTCCTACTGAGAAACTCTCTGTACCCACTTACCTTACAGCCATGGATGGTAGCCGGATTCCAGGTGGTACCATCACTCATCAAACTCGTCAAATAAAACTTCAGACGGGAGTTCTCCACAAGGAGACCATCCGGTTCCTAGTGCTACCCAAGACAACCTTCCCAGTTATTCTTGGCCTACCTTGGCTCCAATCATGTGGATTGGTGTTCTTCAGAGATCATCCGTTGGAGCGGCTACCGTTTTAAGAACTGTCTTTCTCCAGTGAAACCCCACCGTCATCACTTGACTTACCTGAGCAATACCAGGAGTTTAAAGATGTGTTCAGCAAACAGTCCGCTTAAATCCTACCACCACACCGTCCTTGGGACTGTCCTATAGACCTTGTACCTGGAACTTCATCTCCTAGAGGGAGAACCTACCTCCTGTCTCTACCTGAAACTCAAGCCATGACTGAGTACATTCAGGAAATCAAATCTTCCGGGATCTCCTGAACATTTTGGTGGTGGTATATCTGGATGATATACTGATATTCTCCCGAGATCTGACTACTCACCGTCAGTTGGTCAAAGAAGTTCTGTCTCGTTTGCGGGGTAACCATCTCTATTGCAAATTAGAGAAATGCACCTTTGAAGCTGACAGTATCCCATTTCTTGGCTTCATCTTATCCGGAACCCAGATCCAAATGGACCCGGTTAAAGTTCAGGCAATCTTGGACTGGCCACAGCCTACAACCCTAAAAAGCACCAGGAGGTTCCTTAGCTTCGTCAATTTCTACCGACTCTTTAACCAGCGTTATTCTACAGTCATTTCACCCATCACTTCTTTAACCCGCAAAGGGTCTAATCCTGCGAAATGGCCATCCTCAAGCCAGCAAGCCTTCTACCAAATGAAGGAGACCTTCGTTACTGCTCCAATACTCAGGCAACCTGACACCACCTTACCCTTTCTCTTGGAGGTTGATGCCTCATTTGAGCTGTTCTGTCCCTAAAGTTCTCAGATGGTCAAACTCACCCATGTGTGTTCTTTTCCAAGAAATTTCTACCTGCAGAAAAGAACTATACCATCGGGGAGAAAGAGTTACTTGCCATGAAATTGGCTCTTCAGGAATGGAGGAATCTCCTAGAGGAAGCAGCTCATCCCATCACCGTCTACACCGACCATAAAAATCTCCTGTATTTCAAGACCGGTCAAAATGTGTCAACCCTCGCCAGGCCCGATGGTCCCTCTTCTTTTCTCGATTTAATCTACAGCTTCGTTTCCGTCCAGGCACAAAGAATGTCAAGGCTGGTGCCTTGTCCAGACAATTCAGTCCTGAAGATGTTGACGAGGACCGTCTCATTCTTGATCCAATCATGATGACCAGTACTCAAGTCATTCCTGCAGGTAAAACATTCGTGCCACTGTCCCTCGGTAAGACATTCGTGCCACTGTCCCTCCGGAAACGGCTCATGTCTTGGGCTCATACAGCCAGATTCGCTGGGCATGCAGGCTCAAAAACTCTGGTTTTCATCTCTCAACTCTACTGGTGGCTGACCCTGCGAGAAGATGTTAAAACCTTCGTAAATGCATGTTCCTATTGCACACAGCATAAAACACCACAGAGACCACCCCTGGGAGCACTACAAGCTCTGCCCGTTCCTAAGTCCCCATGGACACATGTGTCAATGGACTTTGTTACAGACTTAACTCCATGTCGTCAATTCAATACCATTTGGGTCATTGTGGACCGATTTTCAAAAATTGCCCACTTTGTCCCGCTTAAGGGATTACCTTCCGCACCAACCTTAGCCCAGCTCTTTATTTCAGAAGTCTTTCGTCTTCATGGCTGTCCGGAAGAAATCGTTTCGGACAGAGGTGTGCAGTTTTAACGCTCGATTATGGCGAGCTCTCTGTAAGAGTCTTCGTGTCAACCTGAAGTTTTCAACATCTTACCACCCACAGACAAACGGCCAAACTGAGCGTGTAAATCATGATTTGGAAACATTCATCCGACTCTGTGTCTCGTCTTCTCAAGATGACTGGGTGGATCTGTTACCTTGGGCTTAATTCTCCCATAATTACCATTACCACGAGTCCTTGGACGATACACCATTCAAAGTGTTTTATGGTCTCCAACCAAGAGTACCACCCTTTTCTCTCTTACCAGCCGAATCTGTACCCACCTCAGTCTCTTCTTTGGAGAAGTTCTCCCAAATCTGGAAGAAAGTAAGATCTGCCTTGTTGAAAACATCCAAGAGATACAAGCTTCATGTGGACCGCAAAAGAAAGGCTATACCTTCTCTCCATCCTGGGGATCGAGTATGGTTGTCCTCCAAGAACCTACGTCTAAGAGTCCCCACCATGAAGTTTGCCCCAAGATTCCTTCGACCTTTTAAAATCAGTAGGGGCATCAACCCAGTGACCTACAAGTTAGATCTTCCTTCCTACCTCAAGAATCCCAACTCGTTCCACATCTCCTTACTCATACCCCTAGTGCTCAACAGGTACTCTTCACCAATCAAGAGACCATCCAAGATCTCTGGCTCACAAGAAGGAGAATTTGAGGTTAAGGAGATTGTGGATTCCAGAACTCGCCATGGTCACACTGAATATCTGGTAGACTGGAAAGGGTTTGGTCCTGAGGAACGAGTCTGGATCCGCACCTCTGACGTCAATGCACCTAGATTGGTCAAGAAATTCCTTGCCAAGTTCCCTGCCAAGACTTTGATTGGGCGTCCGGAGGCCACCCATAAAGGGGGGGGTTACTATCACATATCGCGGCACAAGCCGCACTTATCCGCTCTGCCGGCGCCTGTCTTCTCCCGGTGCTCTGGTCTCACGGAGTCTGCTACTGACATAGTGACAGACTCTACTACTTACCCTGCTGATGCCACTGTCTGGTCCCGGCGTCCCACATGGAATTCTGGCGCCAAAGCGCCGCAGAGCTCCGGATTATGGGCACCGCCATCTTGCTTTGCCCATGTGATGCTGAGCCACCAATGAGGTCTTACCTGCTCCGGTGACCAGCCAATCAGTGCGCAGGGCGCACTATTTAAACGCTGACCACCCTCATTATTGCCAGAACAACTAGTCCTTCTAGTTGCCTGGTTCTGATGCATCTAGCTCTCTGATCCTGATCCAGTCCTGCTATCCTGGTCCAGCACCAGCTCTTCAGCTACAGCTACCCGGATAAAACCTGCTAGCTGATCCAGCTCTTCATCTACAGCTACCTGGTCCAACCTGCTACCCGATCCAGCTCCAGCTCTTCAGCTACAGCTACCCGGATCTAACCTGCTACTCTAATCCAGCTCCAGCTTTCCTGCTACAGCTACCCGGATCCAATCAGCTACTTCACTCCAGCTTTAGTTTCAACAACTGTTCCAAGTCCTATTCAGCAACCTTGCCACTGCTGTCCGTTTGCCCAGCCTACATAAGGACTTTCCCAAACCTCGAGCACCTCCATTGCCCCTCTGCATACTTTGATTTCAAAACTGTTCACTGTTCATTTCTGTATGCACCCGTCCTTTATTAAACCGGCTAACTTTCAATTTATACCAACTCAACTGTCTTACTCCCTGAAGCCCGGAACAGATCCCACTAATCCCTTGAACGTGACTAATCTTCTACTTGGCAATGTACATATATCATTTAGAGTATGGTTGGTTTTAATATATTTGGCAAGCATTTGATGTTTCTTTGGTATTTGTACTGTGATATGTAGTTAGATAATCCCCCCCCCCGCCATCAACCTGTATTATGAGGTTTGCAAAGTTCTTTTATATTCAACACAAAAAGGGTGTTATTCTTGAATATTTATGTTCGAGAAACACAAAGGAGGATTTAGGATTATCATAGATTTGCATCATCTAAATCAGCACCTGAAGGTAACAGCCTTCAAGATGGAGTCAGTTCGAACGGTAGCATTAGGGTTAAAAATAGTAATGTATTTTGCATCGATATCCTTGAAAGATGCGTCACCAAGAACATTCACATTCAGAAAGATGCCAGAAATTGATGGATCAAGTAAAGCAGCTCCGAAGGGAGGCAAGGGTTGTCTTGGGATGGTTGTCCGCAACCATAGACGCGCTTCCATAGACTTTAAGGGCTGGATTCAGAGCTCCGGACGCATTGCATATGCGCCCAGAGTTTTTTCGATTTGTGCTACCTCGCATGCGCAGTAATTTTCAAACGTCATCTACGTTTCTTGTTCTTTAAGACCGTGTATACGCAATCTACGTTGCAACAAGAAACGTAAATGATGTTAGAAAATTACTACGCATGCACAGTAGCACAAATTGGAAAACTCCAGGCGCATATGCAATGCGCCTGGAGCTCTGAATCCGGCCCTAAGACTTCATATGAGAGCGTTTCAGCAGAATTTTTTGCAGACACATTAAGTAGAGCCACAGTTCATCCAGGGGAATGGGAAGTGAACCAAGCAGTATTCCTGAGGAAGAAATGTAGAATAGCGTCAAAAATATACAAAACTGCAAAGAGACTCCTTGAAAATATTTGACATAAAAATTAACAATTTATTAAAATATCAAACACATAAAAAAATGTATAAAAATAATTGATTTGAGCTAGCCACATGAAACTCCAATAGTATTGGTTAAGAATGGTCTCCAATAGATTAAACCTGTAAATAGTCTCCAGAGAAAAAAAAAAAAATACTGTAAAGATGGTATTGACTGTATTCCAAGCAGTATTCCTGCAGTTGGTAAAGAAATGGGAAAGATCACAGATAGACTTGATGGCAAGTTGAAGGTTTGGCTGTTGAGATCATCAATCTAAAGTAGAAAGGATTCTCTAAAAAGGTAATTGACACACTTCTGAAAGCCAGGAAACTGGTCTGGAGTAAGTTCTAGCCCTTTGTATTCTTATGACCAGACTTACTAAGCTGCAGGTTTGGAAAAGTGGAGATGTTGCCAATTGCAACCAATCAGATTTTAGCTGATATTTTCGAGTATGTAATAGGAAAGTGACAGCTAGAATCTGATTGGCTGCTATAGGCAACATCTCTACTTTTCCAAACCCGCACCTTAGTAAATCTGGACCTTAACTTCAAATATTAGCTCTCTGAGTCATGTTTGACAGAGTTAGCGAATAACAAATATATAAAACTTCCAGGATCAGACCAGCTATTAGGAAACCTATATCAAGGAGAGAAAACTCAATACTCTAGATTTAGTATGAGCCTCAAAGATTTATTTGGACAAAACCAAAAGTTTTAGAAAGATAAAACCGTTTTTACTTCCAGAAGGCAAGAATAGGGGCGGTCCAGCTTCTAAGTCAACTGGAGCACGCTCTACTAGAGGTATGGCCACTTCATGGGCAGAGAGAGATTCAGCACACATTGAAGAGTTATGTAAAGCAGCTGGATGGTCCTTTGTCCATACTTTCCTAGACATTATAGGCTTGATATTGTAGCATCAGCAGATTTAGTAGGCAAATTCTCAGCACAGTAATTTAGGGGAGTTTTCTTTTATTCTTCTCACCCTTTTGTGTGGTTTTGATATAAAGCCATTGGTGTTTGCTGCCATAGGTGGAAGAGAAAAACAGAGATTACCTGGTAATGTAGTTTCCTTGACTCCTCCATGGCAGCATACTTTTATAGCCACCCATGTTAAGCAATATTGTTTGAGTTATTATTTTTTTTAGCTAAGGGATGCAAGAGGACATGTGACCCCGGAGGTGCAGCAGCCCTTATATATGCAGTGGTGTCTTCTTTTCCTGTATGGCTCCTACATCAAGGGGGAAAATACCCTTAGTGTATGCTGCCATGGAGGAGTTGAGAGTATTCGGAATAGGGACATCCAAATAGAAACTTTTTTTGAATGCTCCTAATTCGGAAATTAAACTTTCTAACTGGGGACTGCAACCTGTCACCAGACATATGTATATGCAACTTTGTGTATAAATTTGTGTGTTGCTAATGTGATATGTTGAGATGTTTCATACTCAACCTTAAAATTATTTACTGAAATGATGGGGTTTTCTTTCTTTCTTTTTTAGTCATCGGAAAATCTTGACACTGTTCACATCTCAATATCAGAACATGAATTTCAGTCTAATTCTGAGAACAATTTGACATGATTCAAATATTTATGAATGGTTATACAGTGAATGAATTATGAATGATTCTGAGCGAATGTGTCTAATGTTGTGTTATAAATGTGAATAAGAAGTGTTTGATTTTACATAAAAACCAAATGATATCACAATTTTGGTTGGATAAAATGTTGTAGATGTACGCTGTAATACTTACTATTTGTTAGGTGGCAATTGTTATGTTATTGTGACCTATTTCTGCACTAAGCAGAAGACCATTATTTGTAATAAGTAGGTGCTGTAATAGCCAGTATCATAACTATATAGGGGAGGCAAGAGGAGGGGCTGCCAGGGGTATCAGAGGAGACGAGGGCCTCTGGCAGTCACTCCTCCTACACTGTAAGCAACTTCCGCTTAAAACGGCGCTCTGCACTCCATGTATGATGTGTATATATACTGTACGTTGCAATCAGATGAAAGCCGCTCACAATATATTTATAAGCCGCACTCATACATAGCGTGCTGAGCGCTGCTTTTAAGTTGTCAGCCTCTTACAGCTTCTTTAATGCAGACGGTCCACCCATCCAGATTCAGACCCCGCTTTGTTGCTATGGTTCCCAAGCCTACCTGTCACGTTCCACCCCTGGTAGTAGCTAACAATGTCTATTGCCAGTCCTCTGTCTGACCTGTTGACCATGCAATGGGCAGTAGGATGTTGAACTCCTCTGATAGTATGGTGAAATAGTTGTATCTGGTTAATAGTATAGGGTCCAGAGTTTTATAAATAGGACTTAAATGAGTTGGAATTTATACCCTTTCAATACCCCGATGGATAACAGAGGGGTTGAACTTGATTATATTCATTGCATGCAGGAAGAATACTTTGCTCTTTGCACGTGGATACTGACCAACTTAACGATTAAACTGTTAGGAAACATCAGTTCTAAACTCTAATACTATTTGTGACGGATAAAATGTACCTCTTCTGCAATGAACACCGTTTTACTGGTGTAACTTTCCACCTGTTCACATCCTATTTTCAAATTCTCGATGTGGTCCATAGTCCTTCTTTCTTTGTAGCCCCTTGTTAGCAGTTTGATTTTATTTCATCACTTGTGTGACGGACATTGCTAAGTAATCAAACTATCTGAATGTATTGCAGGTGTAAACAAGGATAATATCAGAGCGGGATGTAAAAAGTGTGGCTATCGTAAGTACTAAGTCATTTTCTTACAATATAAAGTATTTTAGTCTTGTTACTGGTGCACAAAACTTCTTGAAGATGGAAGATGTTACATATTGAAATAGCCTCTTATGGGCAGTCGGCTCTTTATCGTATAAGAGTCCCGGCTCTCCGGACGCCTGGACTCCCTAGCTGTGCGCTGCTCAACCAGGACACGTTCTCTGGTCCCGGCTCTTACAGCAACCGGGACGCAGTTTGCGCTATTGTCACTTGGCATTTTCCCCTCACGCCTTGCGCGAATTTGTGCCATTGGTTCCAGCTAAGGCTGGGATCTACTTATCAGCTAGGGAGGCTGATCCAGGAACGGCTTGTGATTGGTCAGCCTCCCTGTAAATAGACCAGCAGGGGCATTCTGCTCTTGCTGGTTATAGTCTCTGTTATCAGATCTGTGCCCAACTTCAGTTCTTGGTTCTAGTGCTTCAGTTAGTGATTCTGAGTGTCCCGTTTCGCTGCCTTGTTCCTTCAGTGTTCACCTCCAGTGTTCTCCTCTCGCCCCTTCTTTCCCTCGTGTTTTAACCACCTCAGTTCCTCCCTGCCTGCCCGACGTGCTTGTCTGTGTTTCCCCTTCGGGGCTTACTCTCGGGTAACTGTGTGTGCGTGAGCCCTTGTCCGTCCGGTTCATCCCTGTCCTGTTTCTGCGTTCTCCCGGTCCTCGTTCTGTGTTCCTTGTGTCTGTCACAGGTCGGTCTCTTCCGACCCTGTCTATTCCTGCTTCCTTATTCTAACTTATCTCTTCTATAATTTCTGTCTTTAATTCCGCTTCTTCTCTCAGACGTGGTTTCTAAGGACCGCGACCTGTTAGGTGTCCTGCAGGCCAGACTCTCCCCACCATCAGGGGCTCTAGTGAAGACCAAGCCCTAGTTAGACTCCGCACCCTGGTTGATTCGTCCGTTCCATAACATAGGACCGGATTCTGAACTGAACGTCAGGTCATTTACGCACGCATGTGCCCTCCAGATGTTACGCTAGGGTTACCATAGTAATGAGCAAAATGGGCTGTGCTTCCCCTCCACCCGCTAAAGTGGGTGGGGGGAAGCATGCAATTTGTACAGTGTGGGAGGGGACTTCATTAAGTCTATCGTGCGGATCAGCGGTCCGTGCGACTGCTGATCTGCACGATAGACCTAATGAAGGCTTATGGCAGCGTAAGCTGCCATAAAGCCCGCACTAGAGAGGGGAGTGACGGGGTGTGCACTCCCCTATAGCGGACGTACAGACCCCCACATGCATGGTCTGAATAGTCCATAGACCTTAATAAATTGGATTGTTGAGTACTTTGAGCATATTGAGCAGCTTCTAATAGTGCAGAAATATGGCAGAGATTTATTTTCCTTGATTTGTATTATTTATTTTTTATCAGCTGCTTTTAAAGGTAGCAGCCTTATTATTAATAGATATGTCCTGTAAAATGAATAGAGGAAAGGGTAAAAATAGCCTTGTTCTGCCATGGTGAGTCACGCTGACTGTCTTAAATATTGCCATTGTGGAGACAGTTGCTGATCCATTATGTAGCTCAGGTGTGAAACATTACTTGCTTTCATATCTGTGTAACAGAACTTTTTAAAACAACAAAATGTTTAGACAAATGTTAGTCCTAAAAAAGGTATTTTTCCTGCACAGCCACACACTATATTTGAAATACTAGATGACAAATTACTGTGATCTGTTACATACAAGCACTGTCTCAGAGAGGAAGGCCTTTTCTTTATTTGAATATAATAATATAGTAATGTGGGATGTAAGGGTAAAAGCTGAGGACCAGATGAGCCAATTGAGCACATTACACTGTGTAATCACTCCATTGTTCACACCTTCTTCCGACATTTAGACCCACTCATGAAGCTTCACACTTAAAATGGGGGTGGATAGTCAGTGCCACTCAGCTGTACAAATGCAGCTCACCAATACTATACGTTGTAATACTAACCACTGCCACTTGCAAGCACAGCCCATCCCCTGTCGGAAGCATCCATAGTCTGAAGTCGTGATTGAGTGAATTGTGATCAGATCAGACGTTAATTATCAGACCGCATATAAATAATTCTGGCTCCGAAATGCTAAATGTGGTCACCAGGTTTTTTGTATTGTTTTATTCTTTTCCTTTCTCATTTGTAGCTGGTCACCTGACATTTGAGTGCAGAAACTTCCTTCGAGTTGACCCACAGAGGGACATTGTATTAGATGTTAGCAGCACCAGCAGTGAAGACACTGATGAAGATATTGAGGCTCTAAGTAAAGCCCCTGTGGCTGCACAAACAAAAAGTAAGTTAATTAGCACAATTGTTCTACGGCAGTCTTCAGCTGGGTACACACCTATCAGTGACAGGATTCCAGAGCATTAGGTCTGATATGGCTCACATGATCATGATATGTAGTGATAAGAAAGGGTGCATCAGATGAATGTTCTATAAGTCACAGTCACGGATGGTATAGTGTTGGACAAATGTGGGTAGTCTATACGACTTCTCTGGCCATCTTCTGTGCCGTGTAGGTGACATTTGCACAGTGTGCAATAAGTCGCTATTGTTTCAGATGATGGTTAGTCAAGATGATTGTCTCAGATCTGCTGGTACATTGGTATATTGTGTACATGGGAAATGTGATGCTCAGTGGGGCTTACAGTGGTCAGTGAAATTTTAAGAGCCATTGCATCTCAATGCATAGGTGTGTGCCCAGCTTTACCCTTGAGTATCCTATAATGTACGATCCACATGTCTGCTCTACTATTTCTACATGTCAATTGGCTGTGTGTGTGTGTGTGTGTGTGTTACATTCCTAAAAAGACACTTGAATGTGCCACTGATTTTACATAATGAAGTGCCTGTTGGAAAGAATAGCATCTAATACTGGGGGATATTCGGTTATATGTCTGTTTATTTTGATTTCCCTCTTGATTTTGTGCTGTTTCTGGCTTTTGTTCCTGGATGTTGGACGACCTCTCTTGTACACTGATTTTGGTACCTAATTCCTCATTTCTATTGGCTGCTGCTCTTCCTTTTGTCCGTGTGTTTGCTGTTAGTCAGAACACTTGCTAGCATGTCTGTACACTTGTGATTCTGCACGCTTTGCTTTCAAGGTAGCTTAATCATGTAGGGAGTATATTATGGGTGTGGTTAGCCGCTTAGAAAAGCTGTGTAGTGGCAGATTAATTTGCGGTAGTAAGGTGCCAACTGCTATGTTTTTTGAGCAGTTTGCCATCAAAAAAGATGGCTGCTGCAACAGCACGAATTTCAACTGGCTAAAGGTAAGTTTTATTAACCCTGACCATCCCTTTCCTGCAAGCTTACCTTAATCCTCCTCTAACCCTAACCTTAACCCTCCTCTAATCCTAACCTTAATCCTCCTCTAATCCTAACCTTAATCCTCCTCTAATCCTAACCTTAACCCTCCTCTAATCCTAACCTTAACCCTCCTCTAACCCTAACCTTAACCCTCCTCTAACCCTAACCTTAACCCTCCTCTAACTCTAACCTTAATCCTCCTTTAAGTCTAAACTTAATTCTCCTTTAACTCTAAACTTTTCCTCTAACCCAAAACGTAATCCTCCTCTAACCCAAAACGTAATCCTCCTCTAACCCTAAACTTAATCCTCCTCTAACCCTAAGCAGAATGGGTACTATGTTGAAAATGGCCCATACAAAATGGTATATGTTCTGGAATGAAGATTTTCATTTTTAAAACGCAATCTGGAATGGTGAAGCCAAAATTAAGCTTTCAGCTGCATCATTCTTGCAAACCGGCACTTTGTACCGGCAACTGCTTCCCATGTTTTAGTTCTGGGAACAAAAGGAAAAAAAAAGAATGAATTTGTATCTGGAAAGCTATGTTGTATTATAGATGAGACTAATTTAATTGTGCTGACAAAGAGGCCATGTTCCACTATAAGATGTGAAGGAATTGTAATAAATCATTTCATTATTTACTCTCCCATTGCTCTGAGCTCCAAGAGAAAAATAGTTTTCAGTCACATTTGTTAAGATATTTGGGTGTTTATGGGATGTGTAAAGGGTTTGGGCTTAATATTCTGACTATAGTGTTGATCCTATAACTACAAAAAATAGTACTTTCCACATTACATATTTATACACCTTGATTGGTTACTGGCGAATATATATTTAATATAAATTTATTTTGTGTAGTCCAGATTCCTACCTTAGCATTTTTTACTTGGTCTGCGGCCGCAGACCTTGTCGTAATGGGGCTTCCCCCGTCCCGAGTCCTGATTTAAATGCCTATATGGCGGAGATACAGCAAACGTAAAAGGGGGGACAGTTCCTTTTACGTAACAGCCGGTTACATACGCTGGCCACTACTGCAGCGTATGCACACAACCTTCTTGACGGGAATTGCGCAATTGCCATGCGTAATTCCCTTGTCAGACGTAGCCCAGGATCTGGGCCAGTAACATAGAAAGTGACGGCAGATAAGAGCCACATGGCCCATCCAGTCTGCCCAGTTGTTTATTTAAAACTATACTGACCCTAGACCCTATTTACCCTTAATTTAGTTTGAGATTTAGGATACCCTTATATTTATCCCAAGCATGTTTAATCTGTTCTACTGTGTTGGCCTCAACCACCTCAGATGGGAGGCTATTCCACTTATCTATCACCCTTTCAGTGAAGTCATTTTTCCGCACATTTCCTCTGAAATGTGTTTATTTCTGAGACGCTGAATCCTACATCAGAGGTGCATTTTGATTTCCTATATCCATTACATAAAGATTGTAATTTTTGGTTAATTAGGTTAAGTTTTGAATAATGGTGTAAATGATAAAATGTAAATAATATTAGCCTAAACATACTTCTAGTTTCAGCCCTTAATATTCACATTTCAAGACAGTATTATATAGAATTTGGTGTGTCAAGCTAGAGAGAAGGCGAGAAGGTTTCTGATTACATCAATCATCAAGTAAGATCTTTCATTTAGTGATGGATTAAACTGTGCTCATTACCCATTTGCAGTGTAAGCGACTAAATATAAAGATAACCAAATGAGAGACATAGAACTACAATTGGACAAAAAGTATTTGGACAGCGACTGATTGTGCAAGTTGTCCCACTTAAAAAGATAAGAGAGGTCTGTAATTTCCATCATAGGTGCACTTCAACTGTGAGAGACAGAATCTGCAAAAAAAAAATCAGGAAATCACATTATATGATTTTTAAACAATTTATTTGTATATTCTTGTGCAAAATAAATATTTGGACACCTACCAACCAGCAATAATTGTGGCTCTCACAGACCTGTTACTTCTTCATTAAGAAGCTCTTCAATCCTCCACTCATTACCTGTTTGAACTACTTATCTGTATAAAAGACACCTGTCCACACCCTCAAACAGTCAGACTGCAACCTCTCCACCATGGCCAAGACCAGAGAGCTGTCTAAGGACACCAGGGACAAAATTGTAGACCTGCACAAGGTTGGGTTGAGCTACTCGACAATAGGCAAGCAGCTTGGTGAGAAGAGATCAACTGTTGGCGCAATTATAAAAAAATGGAGGAAATACAAGATCACTGACAATCTCCCTCGACCTGGGGCTCCATGCAAGATCTCACCTCGTGGGGTTTTATTGATCTTGAGAACAGTGAGGGATCAGCCCAGAACTACACAGGGGGGACCTGGTCAATGACTTCAAGAGAGCTAGGACCACAGTCACAAAGGTTACCATTAGTAACACCACGTCGTCATGGATTCAAAATCCTGCAGCGCCCGAAAGGTCCCCCTGCTTAAGCCAGCACATGTCCAGGCCCCTCTAAAGTTTGTCAGTGACCATCTGGATGATCCAGAGGAGGATTGGGAGAATGTCATGTGGTCAGATGAGACCAAAATTTAACTTTTTGGTATAAACTCCACTCGCTGTGTTTGGAAGGAGAAGAATGATGAGTGGCATCCCAAGAACACCATACCCACTGTGAAGCATGGGGGTGGAAACATCATGCTTTGGGGCTGCTTTTCAGCAAAGGGGACAGGACGACTGATCCGTATTAAGAGAGGATGAATGGGGCCATGTATCTTGACATTTTGGGGAAAAACCTCCTTCCCCTTGTAAGAGCATTAAAGATGGGATGTGGCTGGGTCTTCTAGCATGACAATGACCCCAAACACACTGCCCTGGCAACTAAGGAGTGGCTCTGTAAGAAGCATTTCAAGGTCCGGGAGTGGCCTAGCCAGTCTCCAGACCTCAACCAAACAGCAAAGCTGTGGAGGGATTTGAAAGTCCGTGTTACCCGGCGACAGCCCCAAAACATGACAGATCTAGAGAAGATCTGCATGGAAGAGTGGGCCAAATTACCTGCTACAGTGTGTGCAAACCTGGTAAAGAGCTATAGGAAACGTTTGACCTCTGTAATTGCCAACCGAGGTTACATTACAAACTTTTTGATTGTCCAAATATTTATTTTCCGCAAGAATATACAAATAAATTGTTTACAAATCATACAATGTGATTTCCTGATTTTTTATTTTTTTTTGCAGATTCTGTCACAGTTGAAGTGCACCTATGATGGAAATTACAGACCTCTTTATAAGTGGAACAACTTGCACAATCGGTGGCTGTCCAAATACTTTTTTGCCCAACTGTATGTGTATGTATGTATATATGTATATAATATATACACACACACACACACTTCTTACAGTATTTGTACACCATTTTACTTCTAAATTTCGCACTACAAACTTGTGATTAGAGGCCTCTTTCATTTTGTTTTTTTGTTTTTTCCCTGCACTCTGGATAATGTTCTATAAGCATTCTTCTAGGCAGTCACATATTGTGTATAAAAAGGGATAAACCAGAGGTCTCAAAAGTGTGCACCATGGCTCCATTGGGTGTCTTACAGAACTCACAGGTATACAGTTCTTCCACGACCAGCTCACATGCAAACACAATGTAACCCAGGAAGCCAGTGTGTCACAAGGAGCAGGATAAATGATCCATAAGAAAAGCAGGAAACGGTAAAGGAGAAATGTAAAAACTGGCATTGGGTATGGAGATACAGAGTATCAGATACAGAGGATTAGAGGGTCTGTGTAAGTGCGGGATGTTTAGAGGGCCAGAAGAGAATAGAGCTGTATCTCATATGTAGTAACTTGTAATAAAGCTTTGAAAGCTGTGTAAAAGTCCAGTAATATTTTTATTATATTTGATTGACTTCTAAAGGCTTGACACATTTTGGGAACTCCTGGGCTAAATAATTGTACAGGTACAGGTACTATCTAATGCCGCTGTCAGATCGCCGCCTCAGCAGTAACCCGGGTCATTTGCCGGGTTTTTCACAAAAACCCCTGTTATGTCCAGCAGGGTCTGCCCTGACATTGAGAAGGGGCTGCTTGCGGCTCCTGGGGGTGAGACTTGTTTACTGTTGCATAGCAACCTGTTGCATAGCAACCGTAACAAATCGCTCCAATAGGGTTTGTTAAGTAAGACTCGGGATGAAAAACCCAGGTCAGCACCTTTCACATTGCCACTTACCAGGGTCAAACATGGGAAAAACCTTTCTTTTTTCCTGTGTCTGAGTCACAGGTTATTAGACCCGGGACCTGTACTTTTCAGATGACCACCAAAAAATATGGGTTATGCAGGTTTTTATTGGCGATCTGAACCTGCAGTTCATTAAATAAAACATAAATTAATTATACCGTCCTTTATCTCTCACGTCCAGCAGCTGCTTTACAAGTGTGTTATTTTAACCGCTAATTTCATTTTAACAGCTGCTTCCTCGTTATAATTACCATTGATAAACCGTTCTTTTAAAACATGGATCTGCTCGCTGCTGTGCCCTGCAAATATTTACTGTAGTTTATAATCTAATTTAGCATACATGTGATAATTCTAGTGTCTATGGCTCTGCTCATGCTTGAGTTCATTGGGTTCTCTAAGACATGCTATCTGTTTCACTTACATATCGCTCATCTGGGTTACTGCTTATTTCACCAGAAGTCAATGGATCCAGAACATGTAAACTATATGGTTTGAAGAAGAGCTGCACTTGTGTCTATTTTTAGGTTTCAACGTAGCAAAATTACACGCTGTGCATGTGCAGCAAATAGACAGCCAGACCCAAGGCTACCCATCCGCCTGCCTTTGCTTCTGTATGCCCAGCTCAGGAACTAGTGTAAGATGAAGGACATTTTTAAAGTGATTGTATTCAAAACACAGCACTACACGTTAAGATGAAGGTTTAAAGTGATTGTATTCAAAACACAGCACTACACGTTAAAGAAAAAAAATTTATGTTAAAATTTATTTATTTTCTTTTTTTTTTTTAAATCTTGTTTTTTGTTTTGAGAACACCGCATATAAAGTAAGGCATTTCTATCTGTCGTAAGCCAGTGCAACATTTTGAATGCTATACATCAAGCACCAATGCATGTCTTAATGGTAGCCGTGAAACTCACAATGGTTTTATTTTTAAAATACATTCCTGGTCATACACTACATTATATTTTTTTTTGCTTGAATAACAGTGTATTGCTGCACAATATTTTTATTTTATGTTTTTTAAGTTTGTATTTATTTGGTCTTGACAAGCAAATAAATGGTACATGCACCAAAAAGCAACCAAACAAATATACATATAGCATCACAGCATAGCAATAACCCCAGACTTTATGGGCTTGCTATGACACAGTACAAAGATATGAATATGTCATTGAACATGTTGTAG
>WWET01000054.1:1298628-1313893 GCA_011038615.1 Limnodynastes dumerilii
ATGTTTGCTGGATGCAATGCACTTCATGTTTTTCAATGGTAAATTGATTTAGACACAAGTAAAAGAGGTTAATTTTGTGTGTATACCCAATACAAATAACAAGAGATGTTCTGATAATCTGCCTTCAAACAACTGGCCAGTTGAAGTTCCACTTTTTTTAATTTTATTTTAAACAGAGTTCATTTATTTGTTATATATTTTATTAGGGTTTATTATAGCGCATTTCATATTACACAGCACTTTATAATTTTTAAATAAACACATTTCAAATGTTTTTAAACACAAGTCATAGACATAGGAGTAAGGGCAACACAGGTGCAAGTTTATAGCTTGGCTAAACCATTTTACAAAGTGAGGGGTGTTATTTAATTTTAATTATTTTGCATGCAGGGGAAATACTCCTCCCTTGATGACAGCATAGCACTATGGGTAAGTTCCACGGGGCGGGAGCCAATCCAGGAAAAAGAAAAGACCCACTGGACATACAAATAGGCCCCTCCTCCGGTGTCCAGTGTCTTTTCTTTTTCCTGTCTTGTAGGAGCTAGTCTAGTGTTATTATTTTGCGCAATAGTTCTGGACTTACCCTGCGGCCAATGCTGCGATGCCCAGGTCAGTTCCTGCTGCAGGCTTCCGGTCCACACTCTGAGGCTGGCGGGGAAGCACATGGACGTCCATGCGAGTGCAGCCCAGCACTGCTACTCTATAGAGAGCAGCGCGGCCACCATCGCAGTTTTCACCATCGTGGAAGTGACATCAAGCCTCCGGACGCTAGGATGGAGCCCTATGGCGGTGGCCATCTTTGGTAGGCCTATATGGCATTTTGTATGCCGTCAGCCAGGGAGGCTGGAGGTAGGAGTTTTGGTGCCAAAACGCGCTATTTGAACAGCGCTGCTGCAATCAACTGTTGTCGCAAGTGGAAGTGGTCATATCCTGGAATCTTTCACCATGGAGGATAAGAGGTCTCACAGAAGATCTGGGTAAGTCAGAGTAGTCTTTTTTTAGTTAGGGATTATTAGGTTTTACTATGATTGATAGATCGATCATAAACTGGGAGAAAAGCAATCTACAACCGACATCCAGATTGAAATACCTAGGGTCATCCTAGATTTGCAACAGGAGAAAATTTTTCTTCCTCAGGAATGAGCAGCGGTGATCAGGGAGTCCTTGTTACAGATCAGGAGACAACCATGGGCCACAGCACAACAATGCATGCAGGTACTAGGTCTAATGTTGTCCACCATAGAGGCAGTGCCTTGGACGACAGCCCATATGAGGGCTTTGCAAGGTTGCTTCTTGAAGCAATGGAGCAAGACAGCGGAAGACAAGCACCAAATGATCTCGAAATCTATAGACGTAAGGAAAGATCTCATAGTGGACGACAAAGGAAAATCTACTGAAAGGAAGACCCTTCAGAACAAGACTCCCAATGGTTGTAACCACGGATGCCAGCGGGGTAGGCTGGGGAGCGTTCTGCTGCTCAAAAAAGCTCAGGGACTCCTAAATGTCTCGGGCACACTCCAATGTGAAGGAACTCAGAGCAGTCATCGAAGCATGCATATACTTTTGAAGGGACATCAGACACCAACAGGTAGCCATCCACTCCGACAACAAGGCTGTAGTGGCGTATGTAAATCGCCAGGGCGGTACCAGAAGCACAGCAATGAAGCAGCAGGCCATGTCGTGGGCAGAAGAGAACTTGCTGGGTATATCAGCAACAAATATCGCCGGAAGCATCAACCTAGACGTCGACTCGCTCAGCAGAAACCAGGTGATGGCAGGTGAATGATAATTGGACCAGTCTGTATTTCTTCATCTAGCAAGAAAATGGGAAACACCAGAAATAGATCTGATGGCCACAAACAAAAACAAGAAGGTTATGAGGTTTTATTCCAGGTTCCGAAAAACTGGGTCAGATGGAGTGGATGCGGATACTGCTGATACAGAGAGTGGTAATGAAGATCATGTCATCCCAAGCAGTGTTCTTAGTAATCTTCCCGTGGTGACCCAGGAAACCATGGTTTACCCAGGTTCTCAACCTGGCAGTGGAAGATCCGATAACATTACCTGTGTTCCCAGGACTTCTGAAATAAGAAGTAATCTCTCACCCCGCACCTCAGACGTTAAAGCTAACGTTATGGAAGCTGAAATCTCCAATAAATCTAAATAGGGTTTCTCCTCCAGAGTAATTAACACGTTACTCAGGGCTAGGAAAGTAACTACCTCCAAAGTATACCATAGAATATGGAGAATATTTAATGATTGGTGCAACAGAACAAGTCAAGATGTAAACTCACATTTTGTTATGGCCATCCTTGATTTCTTGCAGACAGGGTTGGAGGCAGGCTAAGCCCTAAACACCCTAAAGGTCCATATATCAGCACTTAGTGTGGTCCTGGACACGGACCTTGCAAATAACAAATATGTAAGTCAGTTTATCCAGGCAGCCTCAAGGATACGGCCCGCAATAAGAAGACCCATGGTAACCTGGGACTTGACGCTAGTATTGGAGGCCTTAACTCAACACCCCTTTGAACCAGTTTTTAGCCAGGAAAACTACCTTCTTAGTGGCGATCACATCAGTCCAAAGGGTATCAGAAATCCAAGCTTTCTGGAGTGAAGAGCCATACATATGTTACCATCAAGACAAGGTGGTTCTTAGAACAAACTCGTCTTTCCTGCCCAAGGTGGTTACAAAATTCCACCTTAACCAGGAGGTGGTATTACCCTAATCCATGATCCGATAAGGAAATCCTTTCGCTCTTTAGATTTAGTGAGGGTCCTAAAGGTTTATCTGGAAAGGACAAGTCAAATTAGAAAATCTAAACAATTGTTTATTATTCCAGAGGGGAAGAACAAGGGTGGTGCAGCCACCAAGGCAACACTAGCAAGATGGATCTAAAGCTGCATACAGCAATCTTATGTGGGCAAGGATCTAGATATCCCAGCGGGATTAAAAGCTCATTCCACCAGAGCCATGGCAACATCCTGGGCTGATAAGGGAAAAGCATCAATTCAAGACTTGTGTCAAGCGGCTACGTGGTCATCAAACCACACCTTCACAAAATACTACAAGATCGACATTCTTGCCTCCGTGGATGCGAAGTTTGTCAGAAAAGTTTTAAGTGCAATTGAATAAAAAATAAATAAATGTATAAACAAAGTACTATTGTTACTGTCGTTTGTCTCACTGGTCATGGTTGGTGTCCCTCCTCGTAAAAATAGCTTTGGCATTTCCGATAGTGCTATGCTGTCATCAAGGGAGAAGGAAAAGGTAAATTATACCTGAAAATTGTGTTTCCTTGACTCTTGATGACAGCATAGCTAGTTTCCCTCCCTATGTTTTACGTTACCTTGCATTCTGTTTTATCTTTTAGCTAGAGAAAGTGGAAAGACACTGGACACCGGAGGAGGGGCCTATTTGTATGTCCGGTGGGTCTTTTCTTTTTCCTGGATTGGCTCTCGCCCCGTGGAACTTAGCCATAGTGCTATGCTGTCATCAAGAGTCAAGGAAATACAATTATCAGGTATAATTTACCTTTTTGCATATAGAACTAACAAATAATGCATAGTTTTATGTTTATTCTATAAAAAGAGAGTTGAGCTAAGAGTCTTCACCTCTCAATTCTAATTCTGTTTTCATTTAAAATTTGCCTCCCCTTGTAGTTCATCATGGTATTGCTCAGGTCTACACTTGCACCTAAAAAAAAAGTGTAAGTGCAACTCTGAATCAGCCTCATACTGTGGCTCTGTTCTTTTTAACAGAAGTAGTTAAAGTATATGGTCATAATATCATCTATGCCTGGAAGCGGTTATATGGGATTGTTTTTCCTTGAGCAGGGCTGGCATCAGGGGGGGGACAGCTGGGACTACTGTCCCGGGCCCGGACCTGATTGGGGCCCACCGATGCCTTACCTGTTCAGAGCTATTTAATAGCCGGCCCATGCGCATGGAACTTCTTCCCTGCGCACCGGCGCGCTGCTAAAACGTGTCTGCCGGGCCCCCGTCCTGTGACGTCACATAGGGGGCAGGGCCCCACATGTGATGACAGCGGCGCTGCCCTTGAGCATGAATGGCACGTGTCACTCCATTTGTCCTGCAATGGGGCATTCAATTTCCACTGGTGAGTCTCCACATCACAGAGATTGTGTATGTGTTTGCATCTCTCTGTATCTCATACACCTTCAATTACTGTCCTAAACATGACAAATTAAGGAATTTATTTTTTAGCATAGATGACGTGTAGTCTCACTGCAAAGAATATAGTAACACATGAAGCAGTATTTTCATATTAACCATTTTTGTACAGTTCAGTTAATGTACAATATTCATGTACAGATTGATCACACACCAGAAATATTATAATATAATGGTGGGCAGTGTTTCCAAAATGCGTATCACATGTATTTCCTCCCTAAACTATCACAAACTGTTATGCTGGCCGGTGATCACCTTAATTGCTATCGCTAGACAATAATTATATATTATTTACAATTATATGCATTGTTACTGGCTTCCAAATACAGCCACTTATCATGGTCTGAAAATATGCAGACCGTTTATTCATGTGATCTTCATAAATGGCACCTGCGGACTATGTCACTGTAAAGGCGAACAGGGTATGCACCGGAATAACATTCATGAGAATATATCCTATTGATTCCCTTGAGATGAATAAAATTACTAAAATATTTAACAGGTCATTTAAACAGGAATGATTAATTCTCCCGTTTGCAGAATCATGGCTAGTAAATTGTTTTTAAACAGCTGTGGTGGATGGAGAGGAGGAACCAAATCGCAATGATGAGCAGTCAATTATTTTCCAACATTACCATTTTTTTTTTACATAGTATTGCAGCTGGGGAATTTTTTTAATACAGTGTTTTCAGTGAATGACTATAAATTGAATGGCAAAACAGGCACAATGGGCTGGATCCAGACTTAAGAAGGAGCTTAAAATTGAGAGAAAAGTTACTCCTTGTCAAAACCATGTTGATTTCAGGGGTAGTCAAGTTAATTGTATTCTTTGCATGCAGGGATATATCTTTGAATTGCTTACTGCACACAGATACTGACCAGCTTTACTATCACACTGTTATTTAGACTTGGGATAGGAAACATCACCTCTCAACTCTAATACTGTTTGCAACAGATAAAATATGACTCCCCCTGAAATGTATGAATATGGTTTAGCCCAATAATAACTTTCCTCTCCTAACTTCAAGCTCCTTCTCAAGTCTGGAGGTTTACATTTACACTGTTACTAAGACATGGGTTATAAAACAGATGACATATGCCTCTAGTGCAATTTAATATCATTTTGTCCATTGATTTTTCCATTTCCTAATATATTCAAACTCGGAATCCATGGGTGGAAGGTGGCAGACTTGGGTCCCATAGCAAGGAGACGGGGACTGAATCTGGATGGGCAGGGCCGCTGCCTGATCAAATCTTGCTTACATCCAGGGAAGCGGCTGCCATGGCCCGTAGCACCTGAACCCCTGTAGTTATGAACCTATCTGGACCAGTCTTTAGTGGTTGTTTCTCCGATTGTCAGTGGAAAAAATAGTTATTTAGCTTTTTTTCACTATGGCAGGCTCTGTACTGATCATCATCAGCATGGAACTTGTAAAAGGTAAGAAACAAGAGAGCCGCTTGCAAACGCTTAACTATCTGCTTCCTTTCAGCTGCATTAGAAAATAAACGTCCATACTGTACCATACTGTTACCATTCCCTTCCACAGTCCACCTCTAAGGCTAATGGGAGCCACAAGAGTCTGATGTGAATTTATTGTCATTGCATTAGTTCACTCTATGCAAAATAACATAAAATACACTGTGTTAATAGGCATAATATTAACAATAAAAAGTCTGGGTTGGACTTTCTTACTGTGTTCTAATGAACTTATTTAATACCCAAGGATTCCATTGCAGTATACAGCGTTAAAGATATTTTCCTGACTTTGTTGACTACATGTCCATGTTGCTTCAATGAAAACCTGAACCTCAGATGTTTCTTTTTTTTTTCTTCCTTTAAAATAAGTGCTTTCTTTTATTATTAGTCATCTGTTCATAATACTAAAACTGTATTACAGCAATGTATCTGTCCATTACATAAATGTTCTATTCCATCCACTGATGACCACTTCACTCTAGACATCACATTTACCCTGTCTTCAGCATACATGCAGGTAATACACATAATGGACCAGATTCACAGTTTGAAAATAAGGGATAAAAGTCTCTCCTGGGTAAAACCATGTTGATTTCAAGGGAAGTTGTATTTCATCTACTGCAAACAGTATTAGAGTTGCATACCTCCCAACATTTGAGAATTTGAAAGAGGGACAAAATTTTGCGGCCTGGTAGAGGGTGAGTGTCTTGTACCACCCAGTGGGCGTGTCTAGAAAAGTGGGTGGGTCTTGCACCGCCTAGACCAGCAGGTTTAGTGCCTGCCCCTTTTATTTATTCAGCCATCCATATGTCTGCCTCTTATTATTAGGCCTGCCACCCATACGTCTGCCCCTTATTATTTGTCCAGCCTCCATATCTGCCCCTTTATTTGTCCTACATCCTTGTCTGCCCCTTTTTTTTATAATGTCCAGCCTCCATCTGTCTACCCCATTTATTTATCCAGCCTCCATGTCTGCCCCTTATTATTATGTCCAGCCTCCATGTCTGCCCCTTGTAATGTCCATCCACCATGTCTGCCCCTGTTAATGTCCAGCCTCCATGTCTGCCCCTTTTAATGTCCATCCACCATGTCTGCCCCTTATAATGTCTATTTACCATGTCTGTCCCTTTTACTGTCCAGCCTCCATTGTCTGCCCCTTTTAATGTTTTAAAAGTTTACATTCGCAACCCTTACATTATAAAATGGTTTTACTAAGTTCTACATTTGACTTTTTTTGGCCTTTTATCCCAAATCTTGAATCAGGTTATTTATCTTTTAACACAAGCGTTTCATATAGGTAAATCTGGCCTAGTTTAGAGTTGAGTCTGTGGACACAGTATAGGTTACAATTATTACATGATAATGATTATAAAATAGATGGGTATAGCCAGGCATGTAACTAGAGGGGGCGCAAGAGATGCAGGTGCGATAAGGCTCCTTTCAGCAGCGGGATAGGAAAAGTGGGGATGTTGCCTATAGCAACCAATCAGATTCTAGCTGACATTTTATAGTTTATAAGTGAGAGCTAGAATATGATTGGTTGCTATGGGCAACATTTCCCCTCTTCCTTTCCAGCAGCTTAGTAAATCTGGCTCTAAGTGTAAGTTGCATAACCATACACCATACCTCATTCAGCCTCTAGTCAAAATGCCTCCCTTCTTCCTTGTCCTCATTAGCATGTGCTTATGTTCTGGGCATATATAGGGTATGTCTATAAAATAACGAGACTGTGATTACACCTACAAAGCGGTCAGAACCGCTTATAACTGCATACGTAGTGACCTTGAACATGTGGCAGAATGGGTTCCAGAAGGCACAACAGTTACCAGCTTTATTATAAGGAAGTTTTGAAAAAGCTGAGAGAAAGAGACAGAAAGAAACTGCCGCAACCATGTAAAAATGGTTTCATTCTTCACCAGGACAATGTGCCTGCTCACACAGTACTTTCTGTGACCAACAATCACATTACTACATTTGAACATCCTCCATATTCGCCCGATTTAGCACCTTGTGACTTTTATCTTCTCCCAAAAGTTAAATCAGTGCTTAAAGGGACACATTTTGAGTCAGTTGAAGAAAATGACAGATATGTTGAAACAAGTGACAGAAATTGATTTGCTTCATGCCTTCGACCAGTGTAAAACAAGAATACAGCGATGTATTAGTGCAAATGGGGAGTATATTGAAGGGGACAAACATTACATTTGTAATACCAATAAATAAAAGTGAGTTATTTAATCAGTCTCGTTATTTAATAGATGTACCTCTTCTTTCACACAGATAAGGCCCCACTAAGCCTACCACCAATACCACATGGCTCAACTTAGACAAGCCCATCCATGCTCGGGCCCGCCTCTTTGTTATGGCCTTTCACTTTTAGCTATGGGTGCAGATATGGGCACAGTACTGTTTGTTAAGCATGGGACCATTTAAACCACAAATTGCATTTAATTTTAGCACAACCCTGACTTGTCTTCCTGTCTTCAGAAAACTTATTAGTTATTCCATTTAATCTTTGGTTTCCTTTTACTGTCAATAGTCTCAAGTTAGGATTATTTATATTGATGGTCCTTGGGCATTAGCTACTCACAATATTAGTGTTGTGTTACGTGTGTTTAAAAAAATAAATAAAAAATATTTTGGACTCTGCAGTCATCTAGCTTGGGATGACTTGCATGGAGTTCGTGACCATCTTCAATAAGTCCGGCCAAAGTTGATAGCAGAATGGTCCAGTTGATTGCAAAGTCTTGAGAGTTGATTGGAGTCCTTCTTTCCAGGTTTCATCCTGTTGCCACGACGACAGACTCCTCCCATGTCCGCGGTGCCGATTTAAATAATCTTTCGGACGCTAGAGTTCCACTTTTATACTGTTAATGACGTCAGGGTCACCTCTAGCGTCTAGTCTTAGATGGAGTCCAAAATATTTTTTATTTATTTTTTAAACACACAACATGACACTTATGTTTTTATTAAACAGTGTGGCCACCTGCTTTCTTTTAACATGTAAAGGGGAAGTATAATGTAGTGATGTTTTTGTTAATAAGTAATGTATGAGAATGTCATTATTGTGTGTTTATTTTTTACTGTTTTTTTTTGTTTTTTTAATAGTGGGCAGGGCCGGACTGGCCATCTGGCATTTCTGGCAAATGCCATAAGGGCCGGTGGGTTGAAGGAAGGGCCGATCACAGCACTGATAAAGACAAAAGTTGAGAAGTGCTGCGGCTGCTGAACGACTGGAATAGTAAGAGAAAAGGTGCTGTGGGGGTTGGAGGGGTGTTACAGCTGCAGCATCCGCATAGCATAGGAACGGGCTGTAGCCCGTTCCATAGTTTAGCTAGATGCTAAACTAAGCTTTAAAATAAATTTTAAAAAATGCTTAGTTTAGCATTCAGATACTGCACAGACCATTCCTATGCTGTGCAGGTGCCACAGAGCTGATAAGGTCTCACGAGATTAATGACATCATAAATCTTGTGAGACATTTCAGGTTGGGGATGAGCTGTGTGGAAGCTGCTGCACAGGAGCCTGGAGGACAGCGAGGAGGTGAGGACTCAGCAGGAGATGGTGAGCTACATATTATATGTATGTGTGGTGGACATATGTCTCTTCAACTGCTAATAGATATTAAGGTATTAAATCTGTCTGATGACATGGCTGAAGAAAGCAACAAGTTTAAAAAATCATTTATATTACTTCATTTTTTTTTTTTATAAACTATTTAAATCAACTTTAATATATATTTAGGAAAGGGAGGAGGGGGGTATTATCACAGAGCTGAAGACTAGAAGAGTAAGGCAGAGTGGAAATAAAGTGAACTGAGCAGGGGAGGAGAAAGATGTGAAACAGGACAGAGAAAGGAAGACATGTAAATAAGTATTTGCAGAGCAGAGTACTTATAATAGTGGAGGATTAGTTATGGCCACTGTTAGGCATCTAGTGTATTAAAACAAAAAATAAGTATATATATTTTATGCTGGTTGTCAGTCAAAACATATTTATACTGTAAAAATCTGTATGCATTTTTACTATATGTAACGGGTGGTGAACCGGCGCCCTGTGAAATTCAAACAAAACCCCACCCCTGAGGTTCCTACCCAATCCTGAAGAAACCGCCAAAGAAGACGCGCTGTTTCTCTCCTGGTCCCAGGCGTGATGATCTCTAATGTTGCAAAGGAAATACACACATTAGTAACATATCAAACCCAGGAATACCAGTTCTTCCAGATCTTCTCTTCTCTCTTCAGCTGCTTCTGGCCCTTTTCCTCCTCACCGCATGCAGCTCCACCTTCTGCCTTCAGCCTCTTCCTACCACTGCTCCTACCTTCCGGCCCATGCGGTGGATTTTTATTCCAACCGCAGGGGCTGATGGGATTGGTGATGTGGTGAGCCCTGATTGGCTCACCACGGCACCGCAATGCACCCTGGGTGCCGCAGGGGAGCCTGGGTGCAGTGCTGTGGTGAGCCCTGCAAGGCTCACCGCACTGCCCTTCACAAAGATGGCAGGGCTCGCGGCCGTGCCATGTGACCGGCTGGCAGCCAATCAGAATTGATTGACCACCAGCCGGAGTTCCTAAATACTGGGGACGGCGCGCTGCCATCCCCCGCCGCGCTACTCACATTTATAAGGGATTATGCACCAACACAGTTATTATATACATTTCTTTTATTAAAGTTCATTCAACTTTGTAAAGGTTAAGGGGGGAAAAGTAAAAAAGAGATAACCACAATCACTATATATTTGTTACAAAAAATATATAAATAAAAAACGTGTATATATCAACGGGACTTAAAATGAGCACTTCCACCCGTAAATGGAGAAAAGGTAAAAACAACAGACCATAGCATAGTACATTAAAAATAATTATTTTGCTAGGTGTAGTTAAAAAAACAAAAATGTGTGCTAGAAACAAATAGTTAAAAAGCAGTTGAAGGTATGGGACCAGATTCATAGTTTTAAAATAATAGAGGAAAGTTTCACCTGGGCAAAACCATGTTGATTTCAGGGGAATCAAATTATTGTTATTCTATGGATGCAGGAAGAATACTTTTACACTTATTTAGCTTTGGGCTGGGAAACACCACCTGTCAGCTCTAATACTGTTTGCTACAGATGAATTTTGACTCCCGTTGAATAATATATATATGTGATGCGGTAGCGTCCTGTGCAGAAACACCATTTTATTATTTGCAGACATTGATGTTGCATCACTTCCTGGCTCATATTCCTCTCTCGCCACTCTACCCCGGCTTCTCCTTTATGTCAAACCCTCCACTGGCTTCCTTTCCACTTCAGACCTCTCTTTAAACTCCTTACACTCACCTTTAAGGCCATCTCCTCATCCACTGCTCCCTATCTCTCTTCCCTCATCAACATGCACACCCCTTCCCGCCCTCTCCGTTCTGCTAACCAGCACTGTCTTACCTCTTTATTGATCAACACATCTAACGTCTGTATCCAGGACTTCTCACATGCTGCACCTCTGCACTGGAATGACCTCCCTTCTTCAGTCAGACTCTCCCCTACATTGCAGATCTTCAAGCATTCACTCAAAATGCACCTGTTAAGGCTAACCTACCCCTCCTCCACTTACCATCCTCACTGCATCCTTCATCTATCTCTTCTCTTCCTTCCCCCTCTCCTCCGCTCACACCAGCAGTCCACTTCCATCCCTCTCCTTCTGTCTTCTGTAAGTTCTTCCCTCCCCGCATAGTGTGTTAGCTCACGTGAGCAGGGCCCTCCATCCTAGTGTTTTTCCTTCCTCCACCACTCCCCCCTCACTTCATACCCTCTTGTCCCCCTGTGCTACCCTTTTACCCCATCCCCATCTGGTGGCTCCCTCTCAACCTCTCACTGCGCTCTATCCCCTGCTCCCTGATCTTCCAAACTTGATACCTCGCATTTTGCCTTGCGTTCTGTGCTTGATTCACTTTATTGTATTTTTGTGATATTTTTATAGTCATATTGTGGTAGATCCAGAACTACGTTTGCCGTACGTTTATTCGCGGAGCTTATTTTCATGCGCGTAAATTCGCTATACTCGCCTCGGCACACCCCTTGCACGGACGTATTTTGTCAAGATACGCTTTCCAAACCCTACCTTAACTTTTTCCAACGTAACCGCAGTCATACGCACACGTACGGATGGGCTGAATTAATTTAGGCAGCTAAGCACGCCCATACTGTACACTTTAAATACAACCCCCCGCCTACTTCACGTATTTCACACGTAATTTGGACTAACGTAAAATTGGCATGCCCACACGTAAGTATTTACGTGACACATACGTGAATAGCCCATACGTTCACAATTGCGCTACGTTAATGTGCGTATTTTCCATGGTGCGCATGCGCAGTGCGTACAAAACAGCGAATTTACGTATCTGCCACGCGTAAATTCGCTCCAAGGCGTAGTTCTGGATCAGGTCCATTGTATTTAATATATATACTATGCTGTCCATCCCTACACTGTATATTTATAATGTATTTTGTTGTATTTTGTATGGCGCTGCGGACACCTTGTGGCACCTTATAAATAATAATAATAATAACTTAGCAAGAATTGCAACCTCACAAGTATCCCTGACTTGTGTAGCCACATCAGCTGCTAAATGACATGAACACGGGGGCGTGGCTAAGCGGCTAATGGAGTAGGTCGCAAAGGACCGAGCTCCTCTACCATCACCCGGCATTTCTACCTGCAAGTGAATCTACTGGACTCCAGGTGCAAGCAAGGACGAGGACTCCTTCACGCACAAGCCACTGTACGAGCTGATCAGCATACAGCACTGTGTCCCGGTGGCCGTCGGCGCTCAGTGCAGGCGGTGTGCAGGCACGTGTGTCTCTTCTTGTTGCCGCACTGTGCTCATGGGATCCTGCTCCTGACTGGCCTGCCAGCGGACTGCCGCTGAGACCCTGGTGCCTGAGGCTGCTCTCTTCACGGAGGTACATGCCCTGGTGGTCCAGGTTCTGCCAAGCATGGGAGACCCGTTATAGGGCGTGAAAATGCGCCATTTTGGGACACTGTACAGCTGGCACCATTTTCTACCTGATGGGGGCAGATATGGTGTGTGCTTGGGAATATTATTAGTGCCTATAGCAAGCACTGTGTTGAGCTCTGATCATTGCCTGCAGTTTTGTCATCACCACTGGAAGCTGCCTGGGCAGGAACTGGAGTGCCCTCACATAGATATTTTGGCTGCAATTAGTCCACCTTATACTGGCTCTAACCTTAAAGCCTTACCACAGCTATAGTGATTACTACAGAAACAGTTTCTACTCCATATAAAAATTTACAGCTGCAGTCTGTTCATCACCTGCAGGGCAGTTCTTACCATCTACGGCTGCCTGGGAGTTCATACGGACTCTGCACTGTTATTTGCCCGTCAGCGACGCTCTACCTTTACACCTGTGCAGATTGCTGATCTCACTTATACTATACCTTTCTTCAGGACTATTCTCTAATATCATACAGTATTCTGGACTTTGCCGCAGTCAAAAGCCTTTTTTTATTGCCTCTGGTGCCAGTATATATTATCCTCTGTCGTCTGCTGTCCTGACAGGATGGGCAAACATAATCAAGTAACTTCAGCTGCTGCTAAATTGGAACACTTCAGCAGAAATGCCGCTCGTAGCTCTCAGAAAGGACATGTGTCGGACCCTCCGGCGCCGGTTCCCCTGGAGGCTGGCCCTTCTCCACCCGCTGCTGACTCTCCCACTCTACAACAAGTGCTTCTTGCGATCACCACATGCGAGAAACGATTGGCTGACAAAATGGGTGAGGTCTAGGCTGACAGGACCTTCAACTTACAAGGGAGAGAGTTGGCGAAGTGGAGCACAGAGTCTTGGCGCTTCAGGACGCAATCTCCCCGCTTAAAGTTGAGGGGACTGAGATTAATGAGCAATTCCGTTCTTGCAAGGCTAAACTAACTGACCTTGAAGGGCAGTTAAGAAGAAACAACCTGCGCTTTGTGGGCCTTCCGGAGCGCTCAGAGGGCACCCAACCAGAGGCCTACTTGGAAAATCTGTTGCTGAAAGAATTTGGCAAGGACGCCTTCTCCCCCCACTTTGCGGTGGAACGGGCCCACAGGATTCCAGCGCAGGCCCCGATCCCAGGTGCGGCGCCCCGCACCTTTATTGCGAAATTTCTCCATTATAAAAACCGTGATGCTATCCTACGTCTAATGCGGCAACGTGGCCCTATCAAGGTTGACAATACGGCAATCTCAGCATTTCCGGACTACGCACTCGACGTTCAAAAGAACAGAGCCCAATTCACACAGGTTCGGCAGAGGCTGCGCAACCTTCAGCTGTCTTACTCCATTTTGTTTCCAGTTCGGCTACGTGTTATGGTGAATGGAGAACCTCACTTCTTTTCCACGCCGCGTGAGGCTGAGGTGTGTTTGGACCTGAATCCGCAGCGCAGACCGTCTCCACCACGCTAACACCTGAGGACTGTCTACAACTTTTCCGTTGGACTTTCATATAAGAAGCGATTGAGTCCCTGTTTAATTAGCACCTACACTAATTCTTCGGACTTTTCTTTGGGTCATGTAAATATCTCCTGACGAATGTAGGGGATCTGTTTCATAGGCATGTAGTCGCAGCTGTAGGCTGTATAGTTAACACCTGGCGTTTAGGTTATTTTTTCTTTTCTGCTAGGTGGGAGAATAAAGTATAGATTTCGAGGGTTAGAGGTTTAGGGGGGTCTTTTTGAGGTTGAAGTATACCTTAGTTGTGAAAGGTTTTCATGTTTGTGAGGTTTTATGTTTTTATTTGCTGTAATGTTCAAGTGTCACTTATCACATGTTTTGCCTTTTATGACAGAGAAGCGGAGTGTCATGATCTCAGCTGTGCCGTGTCGAGCTATCCAGGGATTTTAAGTTTATTTTCTTTGCATGAGTGGTTTCTGGTTGGGGTCTTATCCGTCAGTACTGTGAGTAACATTTACACCACATGAGTAGTGGACATAAACACAATCTCTCCTTTATGGTGTGGAATGTCAGGGGGTTAAATTATAGTATTAAACGTTCCTTAGTGCTCAACTAAGTAAGGAAAAAAGCCCCAGATGTCATTTGCCTTTTAGAAACCCACCTAGTGGGTAGCAAAATCCCGGCGTTGAAGCGCCAGTGGGTGGGCTGGGCATTCCACTCTACATGTTCCACCTATTCCCATGGTGTTTCCATTATTGTCCGAAAACACATTGACTTTCAGATAGAAGATGTACATATAGACCCGGTTGGTAGGTTTGTCTGCATTAAAGCACTATTTGATAACTCTCCCCTACTATTGCTGGCACTTTACATTCCTCCGCCATATTCTAGCGCCCTAATGGCCACAGTGGTATCCTACCTAGCCAGGTTTCCGGATACCCCAGCAATCCTCTGTGGCGACTTCAACACTACTATGAACCCTAACCTAGACAGGTGGAGGGAGAGTAATACACCCCTGGCGTGTTCTATTCCCCCATTTGCCAGATTGGTGGATGGTTTGGGTTTGAAGGATGTCTGGCGTATCCGGAATCCCACTAAGCTCCAGTTTTCGTGTCATAGAAACATAGAAACATAGAAAGTGACGGCAGATAAGAGACACATGGC
>WWET01000054.1:1315165-1325844 GCA_011038615.1 Limnodynastes dumerilii
AATGGTACTCTCCTCTAGCTGGTCACAACCCTTGATGTATTTGAAAGCTGCTATCATGTCCCCCCTCTCCTTTCTCTGCTCCAAGCTATACATGTTTAGTTCCTCTAGCCTTTCTTGGTATGATTTGTTACAAAGGCCATGGACCATTTTAGTTGCTCTTCTTTGCACAGTCTCTAATGTATTTATGTCTTTCTGGAGATATGGCCTCGAGAACTGAACGCAGTATTCTAGGTGAGGGCGTACCAATGATTTATAAAGGGGCATCACTACTTCTCTCTTTCTGCTACTAATTCCTCTCCCTATGCAACCAAGCATCTGACTTGCCTTTTTCATTGCTTTGTTACATTGATTGGCTACCTTCAAGTTACTGGAAATAATGACTCCTAGATCCCTTTCCTCCTCGGTAGATTCTAATGTAATGCCATTAAGGAAATATTGAGCCGGGTGGCACTGATGAGGGCCCAGGCTGACTGGACGCAGTTTTTGACGAACAAGACCAATCGTAGACTGCTGTTCTCCAAACATAACCAGTATCTGCATGCAGATTCCTGTGGCAGTTATTTAGCACGACTGGCTATGGATGAACAAGCTGCGAGGACTGTGCTAGCGATTACTGATCACAATAACATCACTCACTATAATGGAACTAAAATAGCAGAGACCTTTCTTACTTACTATAGTACACTTTATCAGTCACAAGTCACGTACTCTCATGCTCAACTCACTGTATATCTAGACAGGATTAAACTTCCGTTGCTAAATGACGAATCTCAACATTATTTAAACGCCCGCATCGTGGCAATCCCTAATCATAAAGCCCCTGGGAGTGATGGCCTACCAGGAGAGATTTACAAGACCTTCTTTACCACTAAATTGTTGGAGCTGTTTAATTTAATTTTGGGGTTGGGGCGGCTCCCTGAGTCGATGTCAGAAGCTCTGATTATCCTTATCCCTAAACCTGGCAAAGATCCTCTCTCCACTGGGTCATATAGACCCATTTCGCTGTTGCCCACCGATGTCAAAATCTTGGCTAAAATACTTGCCACCAGACTTAACTCTGTGATTGCAAAAGTCATACACCCTGACCAAACTGACTTTTACGCACCTGTTTAACATATACTTATAAATTGATTGAGCAACTTCTATTTTGTTTTTATTCTGTTTGTGGGCATGTCTGGGAGCAGTTGCTGAGAGGGAGAGTTGTTTCACAGCACCCATTATGGAGACTTTAAGGGGTGTCTCCTAGGTAAGTTGGCTCTCAATTTATCAACATATATATTGGACCCAACATTGGGACTCTCAATTTTAGAGTTAGGACCACCATATACAGAAAGGCCTTGACGGTGGCTGGTGGCTTATCCCATATTTGATCAAATATGTGTAACGAACATTTCTGTGTTTTATTTTACAGATAGAACAGTAGAGTTTGTTACTGGTTTATGGCAGTGTGCTGGGGCTTTTCTTTCCTTTTGTTTCTGTGGCAAGCAGATTAACCCCCTGCCTTTCACACACCTGTTTAACATATACTTATAAATTGATTGAGCAACTTCCATTCTGTGTTTTTTTTTTTAAACTGACTTTATGCCAGGGCGTATGACAGCAATTAATCTTAGACGCCTCTTTATGCGTCTGCAAATGGTGGAGGGGAGAGAGGATGTTTTAATAGCGTCACGACGCGGCAAAAGAATTTGACTCGATGGAGTGCCTCTACCTTTGGGAGGTCCTTCATCGTTTTAACTTGGGAGATACTTTTGTTAAATGGATCACAATTTTGTACTCAGCACCCAGGGCACGGATCAGTGTTAATGGTCACACCAGTACGCCTTTTACACTGGGTCGGGGGACAAGGCAGGGGTGCCCTCTGTCTCCCGCATTGTTTGCCTTAGCTATTGAGCCGCTGGCTTGTCTCATTCAGGAGACTGAGGAGATTAGGGGCCTTCCCACGGACAACCACCCTGACAAAATCGCCGTCTATGCCGACGATATGCTCTTTTTTTGGGCGGATGCCGGGGACTCTCTGGTCAAGCTCCTACAGGGGGTGTAGGACTTCGGGCGATATGCAGGACTGCATATTAATTGGGATAAATCCCACCTTTTCCCAGTGAATGGCGTGATACCGACCTCCCCTGACCACTCACACCCCTTAGTCTGGGCCACAAAATTTAAGTACATGGGTATTTGGATCACAGCTAGCCCATTAGAATACCCTAAGCTTAGTATCGACCCAATTACTACATATGTTAAAAATAACAAAAATCTGGCAGAAATTGCCCTTAACTATGACAGATAGAGTGAATCTTACCAAAATGATCTTGTTACCCAAATATTTATACCCATTACAGCATTCCCCTATATATCTCCTGAACAGAGTATTTCAACTTATTAATGGATTCCTTTTGATCACTGGTCTGGGCAGGAGGTAGAGCGAGGGTGCGATTAACTGTCCTGCAGAGAAACAAGGAAGAGACTGGTTTGGCGCTCCCAAACTTCAAATTATACTACTTTGCTCAACTGGCCCAGCTGGTTGCTTGGGTAGGGGGGAATATTGATGCTACATCAGCATATTTCCTAAAAACATGGGGCGGTCAGGGATGGTCACCGCTGCAAAATCTTCTTGCGTGTAACAGGATCTCTTTTCCCTGGCGCAAGTGATAGTAGTCTGTAAGTGGCTGGCCGAGGATCCTCCAAAAATTAGAGACTGGATTTCCCTAGTGAATGAGACTTTGGCACACGAAAATTATGTTTTTATGGTCCCTAAGGCACCGCACAAGTTTCATAAGGTGTGGGACCCCTGGATGGACTCCGTCTACTACTCGGGTATAATTCCTTTTGTTCCCCAACTCGACACGGCACACTCCTTATTAGCAATCAGAGATCCTAATGTTATGGATACTAGTAACATTGACGCACACTCTGTTTGAGATATGGTATTTATTGCTTAAATGTATACGTTTTTATTATTTCATGGAACACATGCTGCGCATTGTGTTGCAATAGGTGTGTTATACTCAGGTATTTTGAGTTATAGTGAATCACCATTAGTTAATCATCTTCCCGGTTAAACTGTGTTCTTTGGCGCGTGACACTCATTACCTCTTATGTAACTTATGTTTTGTTTGTTTTGTTCTAATGTTTTGTTTGTATGTGTTATAAATTTTTAAAAAACGCCAATAAAAAATACATGATTTACAAAAAAAAAATGACGTGACCACACGCTTGCTGAATTGTGCTAGCCCGCCCCTAACCTCATGCTGCCTGCAAAAACTATAATAGATATATATGAATAAAAATAATGTATATAATCTGTATTAATGGTGTTGTTGTTTTTTAATTAAATAGTATGGTTTTATGCATTTTGCTGTCAATGTGTAACTATATTTTGCATGAGCAGATGGGCCTGTGGGCTTTAAATGCTTGGGCTGAATTTTAGTCCCAGTCCGGCCCTGACATTGGGCACAGCGTAGCATGCTAATAACTCTTCACATGCTGACACTGATATTACTACAAGGCACAGTGAAGCTGTGCTTTGTAGTTCTATCAGCACATGCATGCTAAGGGTTACAAGCATGACGCGCTTGTCATTTTTATATTTTTCAGCTAAAGTGTGTGTTGCTTTCAATGAAGGCGTTTTTTTTGGGTGGGCTTTCACAGCGAACTAAAGGCGATTTGGAAAAATCGCCTTTAGTGAATCCGTCAACCCCTATGTTTTACAAGGCAAACAGCTGGACGATTTTTGTCCAGCGATGTTTGCCTTGTCGATTTTGCTAAAGGTTAAAGTCCAGGGACTTTGCCTTTAGTGAATGCGGCGCTGGCATAATCACCAGCAAAGTCCTGGGAATTTGGTTGATTTCAGCAAAATCGACCTTAGTAAATGCGGCCCTGGGTGTGTAACTGACAGCTCTGCATAACCATTATTATTTATTTATTAACAGGTTTTTATATAGCGCCATCAGATTACATAGCGCTTTACAATTTTAACAATCATTACAACAGGACTGGGTGGTAACAGACAGACTGGGTGGGTAAGAGGGCCCTGCCACAGGCTTACACTCTAAAGGATATTAGGGATTGATACATAAGGGAAAGTGCTATATAATCACACAGTAGACCAGCCTGCTTGCATGGTAAAAGTGCTCAGTGCTCTGTATGATTCAGTCACACAGCAGTGTTAGTAACAGATATGAGGGGAATTTTAGTATAGAATGAAAGAGAACAAGTTTGGTTTAATCATGAAGTGATGGTCATATAATAAAGTTGTTGTAAATAATAGTGTAGACAAATGTTATGTAGGTTGTGGAATTTGGTACGCTTGTCTGAAGAGGTGAGTTTTGAGGGAGCGTTTGAACTGCTTATATCTGGGAGATGTATCTAACATTGGCTGGTGAATGGATCTGGTTCTTCCTTACCACTTACTCATAACCCTTTCACATTCAAGTTATTGCCGGGTCAAGCCCCAACGACTTGGGTCGAGGCTCAGTGTGAGAGGGTTCCACTGCCTCAACCCAAGTCTAATGACCCATGCATTGGACACAGGTGAAAAGCAGGGGTATTCCTTGGTCAGACCGTCAGTGTGTGAGGTGATTTTTTTTTTAACCCGAGTTTCACCGAAGGAAAGTGATTGGGGGTGGGGAGAATTGGGGTCAAATTGATGACTCACAGGACATAACCGGGTTCAAAACTCAGGATATGGAAAGAAGGGGGAATAAAGTGAAGAGCTAGGACACGGCAATAACCTGGATTTTTGAACCCGGGATATTGGCGGGGTGGCAATGTGAAATTAGTATTAGAATGGCAGACCCACTGCTGACCCAGGCCACTTAAGTTGAACTGCCAGGGGATGGATTAGATAGGAGGATAATCAAGATATCTGCAGGTGTCTTGTAAGAGTAGAGCAGGATCTTTAAGAAACATCGGATTAAATACAGCCTTACACTGCCTTTATCTTAAAACTTCTGTGCCATCCACTGAGTGGATAGTGCAGAGGGTGTTTAGCTCTCACTCACTGTACTGTTCACATATCTCCCCCCTCCAATCAGCTTAAGTGCAGTCCGCATCCCGGCCTGTCATTGGACAGACTTCCAGTATGCAAATATTGGAAAATGCCCCTCTGTATCCGGTGTGCAGTATTTATTACTAAAGGATCTATATATTTTTTTTTATTTAATAGCTCTTAAGGAGCTGTCTAGGATCACCAATGGATAGTGATAGTCAATAAACTTATACTTTATTTGTTACAGGGAGATTATTAGAGCATTATTACTCACAAGGAAAATATATCTTACACTTACATGGAACAATGGAAATGTAAACACAATGTACAGTAATCAGTTCCCTGGCTGCTTAGTTCATTATTGCACCACTTGCATCTTTATAGATAGGGAGACTCCCTAGAGGACACCTAATCAATGCAATATGGTTATGAAGATGATTCCTTCCCCCACTTATGCACAGCTAAAATGCGTAATCAGCATTCAGTACCATGCATCAGCAATGTCAGTACCTTAATATACTCCTTGTATTTACCATCATATAAACAGGGTGTTCTGCACCAATAATAGACATATGTTTATGCAGCAGGTTATTCCTTCTCTCTTTATTGTAGGGGAAACAAATACATATGACTAGGTACAGATAATATATCACCACTGCTGACAATGAATATTTATTAGGAATTATGCTAAATATTACATTTAAAGTTTATTCAATACTTTATATGGTATACAGACAGATACAATGTATAACAAAACTGACAGGCTGACCAAAGGCAGACTGGACACTGCTAAGAGTAGGACTGACAGATCGGAAAAGAACAGAGTATCCAGGTACAAAGGTTCACAGGTATGCCAACACAGAATGCAGAGGTACACCAGAAGACTGGTGTAAGGTAATAGGTTCTAAGGTAGGTATACTGGTACAAGGTAATCATGGAATACAGGTAAGTTGAGAGTTACAAGGTAACGGGTTCCAAGCAAATGGACACAACTATCAGGAATACAGACAGACAATATCACCGGCAAGGTAGCAATCTTTTGGCTGGAAAGTGGAATCAGAGCTGGAGCAGAGTCTGGGCTGGGCTGAGTTCTAGCTAATAGGTACCAGCTGGGACCTATAAATCATTCTAGTACCTGGAGTAGCTTCTATAAGCTTGGCTGTGCTGTTAACATAGCATTCTGGTTGCTTAGCAATGGCCAGAAGAACAGAAAGCCAGCTAGCAGTGAGAGCTATATCCTGACTGCCTTAAGACAGCCTGGATCTGCTCAAGCAGCCAGAGGAGAAAGAATTAGTGCTGCTGCAAATATTCCAGCAGCATGCACGTATGATGTGGGATTACAATGTACAGTACTGAAGTGCAACATGCTGCGTACCAATCCAGACTTTCCATTTTGCATTCCCACAATTCTGAAAACTTCAGAAGTCTGTTGGTGAGATGGGAGAGATTAGCACAGATGTGTGGATATCGCTAGCTTGCTCATCCGGTAATCACAGCTCCAAAGTACCCACGCTAGGATCAGGTCCACAGATTTTGGATGAATGAAGCCTAAACGATTCTCATTTTCTGATTGCTCCTATTGCTTAGTAAACATGCTGTTTGACATATTTTTTTTTTTTGCCAAATAACAAAAATTATGTCTTGACATGTGATTCTTAGGGCTTTTTAAATTATGGTTTGCATAAATCTTTTACATTTAAGACCCATGCCTTAATTAACTGGTTATTTTTTATCAAAAAGTAATAAGAATGTCCCCACAGTTCTTCACATGCAAGGTTATTTTTTCCCCCACCTATTACATTTATTGTGTGCTATTTTAAAACATGAAACAACCTAGAATAATTGTATATTCTCCAATTAATTTGAATGTGACATTTGCAGAATAATGAAGAAATAGATCTAGAAAATTACAGCAATGTAATCACAAAGAGACAACAGCACACGTATAGTGATGGACACAAATTAACTGAAGGTTTCTCTTTGTTTGAATCATCCATCTAAAGTCTAATTCTGGTTCAGCATTGGTGCCTATGGATTAGATCCAGAGCTACGCATGCTAGTGTTTTTACGCTAGCCGTTAGCATAAAAGCACCCATTAGTTCTTACTGCGCATGTGCATGTGCGTATAGGCCAGTCACGTATCTTCAACGTAACTATGTACAAAGGGGTGTGCCAACCATACAACACCCGGAATTACGCTTCGGAGGTGGAAAACGGCCAAGCAAGGGGAGTGCCAAGGGGAGTGCATAGTAAATACGGTAGTGTAAATACGCTAAGCTAGGTAACGTAATGGAAATGTAACTCTGGATCTGGCCCTAGGTTTGTATAAAGTTAACTACGCCTTGCAATTAAATCCAGAATAGCATCTCACCTCATGTCTTTTAAAGACAGCGCCTGGTTCTATGCTCTGTGTGGTCATGTGGGATCTGATACAGAACTTTGTCTGTTTTTCATTCAGAAGTGCAGTGGAAAACCGCTCTGCTCATATACAGAACTGGAATGAGCATCCAAAGATGGCCACACTGCTGTGTTCACATCTGTGAACTCTGTGCTTATGTAATGGGTGCTCTACTGTATTTATGTACAATCAGCTTCCTAGAAAGAAGGACGCATCCATTTTCATGCTGCAAACACATGCAACCTTCTCAGCACGTCCTATCCACAGTTGCAAAAAGTTGCCGTTCTGGATTGGACGCAGCAGAAGATTTGCACATCCACTGCTTAAAAACTCTGGTTCAGGTCCAAGATCCAGGGCTGCCATCAGGGGGGGACAGCCGGGCCTATTGTCCCGGGCCCGGATCTGATGGGGGCCCGCCGATACTTACCTAGCTCTGTAGTAGCAGGTATTGGCAGTATCTTACCGCCGATACTTGCTGCTCAGTGCTATTGGTAGCCGGCCAATTTCTTCCCTGCGCATTGGCCCACTGTTAAAGTGTGTCTGCCCGGCCCCACGCCTATGTGACATCACCTAGGGGCGGGGCTTCGTGGTTGTGTCCCGGGCCCCCCATTTGATGGCGGTGGCCTTGCCAAGATCTCTGAAATGATGAGGGCTGAAGCTTGCTTTGGATAGGCTCCTGTTTTTGTGACCTGTGTGCTATTCCCAAGGAGTGTGATAGTTCTTAGCCTACCACTGATGGAGTGAAGTTCTATTTTGGGATTTAGCTGATGGGGGTACAAGCTTTTCATGCAGCTTTATTCTTCGTAAACCTATATTGTTCTGTTAAGCTGTATACATTCACAATTATCCCTCTTTTTTGTGGGCCTTATATTCCCAGGGATCTTGAGCTAGAGAAAGAAATCAGTTAAGGCAATAAATAGTCCAGTAGTCCCCTAGACACTTGATTGATCCTGTTGTACACTTGCTTATGTGTTGCTCTCATTTGCACCTTGATGAGCCCATTACACCTGTCTGGACACTCAGCCCCTTGTTCTTCAATATGAACTTTGTATATTTGCTAGTCATAGCTGTCTATTTTGAAGTTTAGCTGAGTTCCACCTCTTGGTCTATGTAGTTGTTTTTTTGTCCATGCATTGATTTTTCTACTATGGCTCTACAAAGACTTGAAGTATATTCCAAAAAGTGCTCAAATATTTATTTTGACATCACTCCTGCCCAACGTTTCAATTGGTATAACCGATTTTCATCAGGGTCCAACGCAAATATACATCTAACAAGTGAGACATCACTTAATGATTATAACCTAATAAGATAGAGAGTTCCGACACTGTTGTTGATGGGGTATAAAAGACTTGGCACAAGGTCAGCTCGCTGGCTTCATATGGGATTGACCTGAATGAGTGCAGAACTGAATGAGTGCAGAAGTGCCCGCTGACCTACAGGACTGACCTGACTGAGTGAGGAAGGACCCGCTGACCTATGGGACTGACCTGACTGAGTGAGTAAGTGCCCGCTGACCTATGGGACTGACCTGACTGAGTGCAGAAGTGCCCGCTTATCTTTTCCTGCTCGACAACAGTGGAGATAGGGGCACCTGGAAACCTGTTGATCATTATCAAGCAATAACTACCAGCCGAAGCTAAGTATTATTCATGTATTTTGCTTATTTTTTATGAAATACTATAATTTATAAGAATCGTCTTGTGTTGTGTCCTTTGAATCTGGGTATTTCCCGAACGTAAAGTTCCACAGGGAACACCATATTAATAAAATTAGCACATATATGGTCAGATCATTTAGGCAAAACGAACGTTCACATTATTGGAGGAGTGTAATATTGGTCTATTTTGACAGAATTCCAAGAAATAGGTCCTTGCCATACACTGCGTAGTAATGAGGGAAAATCACATCATAATTGCCCTTTAAATTTTTACAATATAAACCCTTTTAAACAGTGTCTCCAATATGTCCAATTTTTTCTCTGGATGCTCTATTATAGTTTGCACAATTTCAAGTATATTTGTTACTCCATATACTTTTAAATGCAAGTTCGCAAGCAAAGGCCGCATCTGTATGTAAGGCAATAAGAGCCTTTGTTAAATATATGTCTGGGGTAATCACAGAGAGTAATCACTTTTTCTACTGAAGCTTTAGTAGAATATATCTTGCCTGAGACAATCATCACTATCATTGTGTACTAGCCTTGATGGGTTGTGCTAATCATAGTTATAAGATAATGAACTGCAACCCCCCAACAGGGAAAATATATGTGACAGAGCAATCAGTAAACATATGTTGTTAGAGACATCAACAGGCAATAATTAGTTTCTGACATGTCTGAATGGGGACAAGCAACGTGAATACAATTCTTTCTGGTGAAGATTTGCAGCCAGCCTTACATAAAAGCCCTCTTGTTTTGTCAATTCTCACCTTTTGCAGTCACCATCTCTTATGAAGATTGGTGTTTCCAGTCCTAGTACAAATCTGTTATATCTAATAGTTTATGAAATGCATTTCTGCTTTGACTTTTCATATAGCTTCCATTTATTTGTGCATTAAATAGGTTGTCATTCTTGTGATTTTTTTTTTTATAAACTTTTTTACTTAAATGTAACAACCTCACAAGACATCATATTATCCTTGTTATCCTTGTTTAACGTTACAGGGGTAACTAAAATGTTTGTACCTTTGACTCAGTTTCTTTTATGTGCAAACTCAATATAAATGCTAATGAAAACCATAGAACTGGAACCATGACTGTTCCACCACTGTGGTGGAAGTAGAATTCTGATGCTGGATTTCCTGGAGGTTCCTGTATGAGCTGACGTGGCAGTTACATAGGGCAGCTGATTGGGGAAAACTCCTTTTAGCTGCTGTATGTAACTGCCTCAGAGGCTCATACAGGAACTTCCTGTATACACAAGGAAGAACACAATGTGAGCAGCACGGAGGAAGAGGGACACAGCAATGGTAAGAAAACATGATGGAGGGGCTGGAGGCACTTGATGTTGATATTAGAGGGCTGGAGGCACATGATGAGGATACTGGGGGCTAGAGACACATGATGGAAATACTGGGGGTCTGGAAAGACATAATGGGGAATCATCCTGGGGGGCTGGAGACACATGATGGGAGTACTGGGGGTCTGAAGACACATGATGGGGATCCTGGGGGGGCTATAGCCACATAATGGGGATCCTGGGGGGGGCTGGACATACATAATAGGGATACTGGGTGGCTGGAGAGACATGATGGGGGATTTTGGAGGGGCAGGAGACACATAATGAGGAT
>WWET01000054.1:1325861-1352614 GCA_011038615.1 Limnodynastes dumerilii
ATGAGGATCCTGGGGGGGCTGGAGAGACATGATGGGAATACCGGGAGGGGGGGGGCTGAAGACACTGGTTGAGCAGGCCTTCTCTATACAGCAAGAATATCGGAACAGGGAAGAAACATGACACCAATGAAGATAATACCTAAATAAGCAGACTTTATACACCCCCCATACTGCAGCCACTATTAAGCATACTTCATTAACCAGCAGCTGTTCACTGAGACCCAGAGCTGATATATTCCACACAATAAATCTCTTTAGTCTTCCCATATTTTTGCTTCATGTAATCCACTATATTAAGCCTTTATAATGCCCCTATAATAAAGTTCTTTATTTCTCTTTAATTATGCCCAAATTATCCCCTATAATAAGTCCCTATGGGCCAGATTCAGAGCTGCCCCTCAGTCTGTTTTTCAGACAGAAGTGTAGCCAAAATGAGCACTGTTTACAACAGGAGTGAGCACAGAAAGACGGGCGCCCATCCGTCTGTGTCTGCATCCGCCTCTACTTGTGGGGCCTCATTTACTAAAGTCACTTTTTAAAAGTGATTATGAATCACAACCCATCACCGTGATTTTCCAGAGATTTAAAAAAAATAAATCACTGGATTCACTAAGCGACGCTTTTGGCATTCGATTAATAATCGCCATTGCTAGCCATCGATTTTTACATGGACAAATCACTGTGCTTTTCTATTGAAAAGCACAGCGATTTTACATGTAATAATCGCTGTAGATTTTTTTGGTTCAAAAACATAAAGAATGACAAGCGCAGCATGGTTGTATCCCTTAGCATGTATGCGCTGATAGTACTACAAGGCACAGCTTGGCTGTGCCTTGTAGTAATATCAGGGTCAGCATGTTAAGGGTTATAACCATGCTGCACTCAGCCTGATGTGTAAAAAAAAACAAAGTAAAAAGCAACACACTATTTACAGTTAAATACATCACTTAGTAACAATAACAGTACATTATGTATCCCCCTTAGATGTAATAAATAAACAGATGTTCACTCTGTAACAACCTATGTGTATTGTGTTTTATCAGCGTAATAAAGAAAAAAGAGTATTACTGACTCACCGTTCTGCAGTCATCTATCTTGGGATGACTTGCCCGTAGTCTGGGAATAGTTGATAGTAGTCCGGCCAGAGTTGCTTGAAGTCCGGTGAAAGTTACTTGGAGATCGGGTCCCGACAGTTGCTTAAAGAAGGAGGTGAGTTGATTGGAGGTCTCCTTTCTGGTTCTCTGCCTGTTGCCACGACATCTTCCTTCTTTCAGTTCTGGGGTGCCGATGCTAATGATGCTTGTTGTGCTACAAGCACCAACAGGCTGAAGGATGGCCGGGGATGCTGGTGCTTGGAGAACCATCAGCGTCAGCATGCCCTTCATCCATGACCCACTGACTAATGTCTTGTCCCCATTAGAAATGTAATAAAGTGCACAGTAAATATAGTAAATAATATTGAAATCATACTTGCTTTGATGAGATCGTCATCTTGTAATCCATGGCAAAATCTTGAGAAAAAAAATCCCTGGTACCAACACCAAACGATGTCCTACTGCCAGGACATCTCGCTGCTTAATGACAGGTGTACTGTCACTGTTTTTTTTTATACACTCTGTCAGTGTGGGTATATATATGAGGTATGTCTATAAAATAACGAGACTGTGATTCCACCTAGTAAACAAAGCAGTCAGAAGCGGTTATAACTGCGTATGTAGTGACCTTGAACACGTGGCAGAATGGATTCCAGAAGGCACAACAGTTACCAGCGTTATTATAACAGTTACCAGCATTATTATAACAGTTTCCAGCATTATTATAAGGAAGTTTTGAAAAAGCTGAGAGAAAGAGACAGAAAGAAACGGCCGCAACTGTGGAAAAATGGTTTCATTCTTCACCAGGACAATGCGCCTGCTCACACAGCACTTTCTGTGACAAACAATCACATTACTACACTTGAATATCCTCCATAGTCGCCCGATTTAGCACACTTTTATCTTTTCCCAAAAGTTAAATCAGTGCTTAAAGGGACACATTTTAAGTAAGTTGAAGAAAACGGCAGATATGTTGAAACAACTGACAGAAATTGATTTGCTCTATGCCTTCCACCAGTGGAAAACAAGACTACAGCGATGTACAGTATGTATGTTTGTTCGAGACTTTTATTAATTCACAGTTCCTAGTAAAGTTATTGCTGCTTTGGAGCACTGTAATTTCCTAAAAGCTGTTTCTTGTAGAAGAGATGTGGCCAATACTTGCACTTTATATAATTATGTGTACTCTTTTTTTGAATTTGGAATGATTGCAGCTCAGCTTGACCAGAGTACGAGAAAACGAAAATCACATACATTAGTAAAGTTGAAGCTCAATATACAGCAAAAAGTTTGCTCATATACTGGGAAGTATAAAAACTATGTCTAGCATATTTATTTTTGCCTTCTAGGCTAGTGTTTTTGAACTAGAAAAGTTGTCATTATTTTGTTATTTTTACATAGAAAATTGGAACACCTCTAGCTAAAGAACTTGGATTTCGTTTGTGGGAGGAAAGCAATAAAATGTTTTGATAGCTTGCTGGGTGTATTGGGGCAGACATTTCTGAGGTATAATTTACTATGATAATTGGCCCAATTATTGTATTGTATTGTATGTGCAGCAGGGATATAACTCTTTTAATGGGCCAGAGTGGTTACTATGTGATATTGGGTTGACAGTCCTAAGCTTACCTGCTCAATGGATGAGAGAGCAATACAATTTCCCTGATGCTAGATCACTGGGATACCTGATTGACATTTCTGAACTGAACTTGAAAGCCTGATTAATGCTGAGCTCGACCGGGACACATCAAGGTTTGGGTTTAAGGTTAGACTCTAGTTAGGTTAAGGACTAGGATTAGGCTTTGGACCGTCAGTGCTCAGGTCGCCATGCCAATACTGACAACACAAACCCTGTCTACTTCATTTTTGTTGCCATTCACAGGGGCGGAACTTCCATTGGTGCAACAGGTGCAGCGGCATCGGGGCCCATGTTAATACAAGGGCCCACAGCCGTCATCACCGCACAAACGAAGCTCCCCACCGGGTTGCCTGGGATATCATCTGGGCTAAAGCATATTTTTTGCACCTGGGCCCACAACTCGTTAGTTCCACCTTTGGCCATTCATACACTGTCAAGTGTATGAACGTCGATCTTTTCTGCCACACCTGTGATATCCCCCACAATCAGAGCTTTATATCACTGAGAACATTAAATAGAGTGTGACTGGATCCAGGGTTATGGATTTTACTCTATGCTAGAACAGGAAACATATATCTTTATATAACATACACATCATTTCTGACTTTTTCTAGATGCTAAATAACACAGACTTACAATACCATAAACATTTATTTCAATTTTACATATAGCATAAAAAAAAGCTAAAAAAAAAGTTTATTCTGTTTATCGGGTTAAAGTTTAGTAATCTGCGTAACTTCTGTCATTTTTTCTTGCAAGGTGCCATCAGGTTCACAGATGATATCATTGGTAGAATTCACAGTAGTAGCGCAATAACCTGACTTTTTCCTCGGTTGACCTGGAAAACAGTTAGATAGTTATTGTTATACGACAGTCTAAACAAAAAATGTAATACATGTGTTACACAATGCTTATTATCTAATGTTTGCATGTTGCATGTTAATGATTTAGCACAAATGTAGGTTTTGTTTTGGCCACCTTGAAGTTCATTCATCACCTTTTGAAGCAGCAAATTGTCGGTTGAGTCCAGTGGTGGAAGTTTTCTGGCCTGAAAGTGGCAGATGGCTTAAGATATATTTGCAAATATGTGTAGCTAATGTTTCTGCATTCTGTTATAGGTAGAATGGCAGGTTAGTTGCTGGTTAATGGCATTCTCTCCCCCCCCCCCTCCTCCCTTTTTCTTTTCCAAAATGCCTATATCACAGTGCTCACAGCCAGCTACATCTTGATGAAAGTTATTAGTTGTAAAGGCTATTAAAATCCGATTAGTATCGCATATATGATTTACAAACATGCCACTAATTTAGACAAGCACTGCTTTTGTGTTGGACATGTGCTAATGAATAAGTAACTGTGCCAAATTAAAATGGAAATTGTTTCTCTAGGGAAAACAAAGACACTGAACAATAATTATTCCAACTGCAATTAAGATCAAAGTGGCTTCATTATTTCTACTGCGTCATAATTGCACACATTCCATAGAAAAAAGCATATTTCAGACATACAATTCTAACCTTTATAGGAAATGTGCAGAAAGCACATTTCACGTTTAATGATAACTGAAAGAACATAAACCTTAAGACTTAATATTTTTATTCCTTGCTTATTTTGATCAGTATAATTTTCTGTTCTTCATGCAGAGGATATCTAACTAATTCAACTCAATTATGTAACCAAATTAATGGAGTTCAGAAAAACAAAATGAATACATGGATATGATTATTTGAATTATTCCAGATAGTCAAAGTCATATTTATATTCACCCCAAGCATGGAAGGCACTAATGTAGGGGATAAAATCCACATTTATGGACTGTCATAAATTCTTTATTTTTTGTTTGAAGAACAGAACATCAGGTGGTAAGTTGTCACAAACATAACAGCAAATGGTAAATTGTCACAGTGGTAAATTTAAAACTTAAAATGTTGGAAGAACCTACACTGTACTATGAGATGTTTTGTCCTTATTAACAAAATTAGTTTACAGGGTCTAGATCTGGTTGGCAGCAGCTCAGATGTGAATGCTAGAGAAGGTGGCTTTAGATCATATTGAGAGGGGGGATAATTTTGGGAGTTGGCGGTCAAGAAGTAGTCGGAGTTGTGCTGGAATTCAAGCCAATAAGACAAAGTGGATTGGAATTCCGTGTATTGTATAGTTGAGGACGTCAGTATGTCATCCATGTAGGAATCTACTCTCTGAAACCAGTCCAGGAGATTTCCAAAATTAGGGCATTTCTCATGGAATCGAAGTTGAGCTGGAAAATTTCCTGGGTCTGCGCTTGAGGTAGTGATCTACTACAAATCACTGCCTCAAGCCCAGAGAGTTACTAATGATGGGCGGGGCTTTATTTCATCAAGTCCTGGACCATCCTTTCTAATACTATGAAGGAGAGCTTTCATTAGTCAGGTGGTAGGGTCATTGGAGTGATTTGCATATCCTGAAGCATGCAAATAGTCATGCAGCTAGTCATGCAGATAGTCATGCAGATGAAGGTGAATGGGCTGCAGTAGCTATTTCACACAAATAATTGCTTGGACGGATGCAGTTCCATGTACAGAATTAAAGGCAGGATTATGGATGTGTTAGTGCTCCACAGTCCTCACGAGAAAGGGGAGTTCACTTTCCTCTTCCACGTGGACTTACAGACCTACATATGGAACACACATAGAGGTTCGGATTAGGCCCTTTGCTTGCACAGTTTCAAAATTGTAGTTCAACATAATTTTGCCAAAGTGCAGATTTGTTCCTTTATTGTTATTCAAACCCTGTAACACCTGCTTTTTAGGTGTAAGACAGAGTGTATTAGCACTGCGTATGCCACAGTACCTGGCACAGGTAAATGGATGCAAAGTGATCGATCTGCCTGTATGCAGTTGTGTGTGTTCTGCGCTAGTGCTTTAGTGCTGCTGCTAGTGCCCTGCATTTCCACCTAAAATCTTGCACCAACTGAGGGCCAGTGTAAGACTGAGACATTTTGCTTCATTAAATAATTCAGACATTCACACCTTACAAATGGTAAACCGTTACATTTAAGAATAAATAATGTTTTAAAACACACACTACACTGCTCAGCACTATTTTTAAGGGGTGGGGGTCCCCGCTAAGAACAGCCCTATTTCGATAGGGCCCTTCTCTCCTAGCCAGTTTTGAACTGGCATAACCATAGCAATCGATCCACTGAGCACCGAACGCGGCTAAAAACGACCTCAACCCTTCCCCTAATTCTAATTAATTCCATTACCCTAACCCTCCCTTCCCCACAGCCTGACCCTAACCCTCCCTTCTCTATAGCTTAACCCTAAGACCCCCCCCCCAAAGCCTGACCCTAAACCTCCCCTTCTATGACCCTAACCCCCCTCCTTTTCCTGACACTAAAAGTCCCTGGAGAAGTTACTCACCTCTCCGGAGCTGTCCTACGGTTCTCTGCGAAAATGAATGGGTGAGTATGCCAATCGGCACACTCACCAATTCTTAAAAAACAATTTTAAAATGGTCCCCTATTCGAAATAGAGCCTGTCGAAAATTCACTTTCAGTTGTCTCTATTTCTGAAAGGAGCCTTTGTTGCGGGGATTGCAACCTATTTTTAAGTTACTCAGGGGGCCAGATTTACTAACCTGTGGGTTTGGAAAAGTGGAGATGTTGCCTATAGCAACCAATCAGATTCTAGCTCTCACTTTCCTATTACATACTAGAGAATGTCATTTATAATCTGATTGGTTGCTATTTGCAATATCTCTACTTTGCCAAACCTGCAGTTTAGTAATTCTGGCCCAGGGTGTTTTAGCAGATAATCTCTCCAATCACACAATCAAGAGACCATTTCACCAGATATCTTACCAGTGTGTACTGTCCAAAGATCTCCTAATATACACAGCACACACTTGCAAAAAGCTAAAGATATCTTTCCATGATTGATCTGGTATATTAAGAGCTCTAAAAGATTAAATAAAAAGATCACAGACTGTCTCAAAAGACAATACACACTGGTAAGATACCCGGTGGTCTTTTGACTCTGTGATTGGAAAGATTGTCTGTTGAAAAAGTCCCAGTGTGTACCCAGCCTTATACCCCTTTCACATCTCTGCCATGGCAATATCCCGGGTCTTATTGCTGTGTCAACACATCATCCCAGAGAGACTGTCTTAAACTGCCAGTCTCTGCCGTAAACAGTGTTAGAGGTGAGAGGTGATGTTTCCTAGTCCAAGTCTAAATATAACTTTAAAATTAAATCTTGTCAGTATCTGTGTGTAATGAACAAAAGCAAAGGGTTCTCCCTGTATGCTTAGAATAAAATTAAACTGGCTCCCCCTGAATTTCAGCATGGTTTGGCCCAGGTGTAACTTGTTGTTGGCAGCTTGCATTTTAGAAAATCGGCGGAGATGTGACTCCTAAGTGTTTAACCTAACCCTACCCTTAACCCTTTATTCCTCCCTTTTCTGCAGCCTAACTTTAACCATCCCTTTCTTCAGCCCTACCCCTCCAGTTCCTGCAGACTAACCCTCAATGCCATGCAGCCTGACCCTAACCTTTTATCCACCATAGCCTAATCCTAATCTACCTGCCACAGCCTGTAGCTATTTGATAACAGTGAAATTGGTTCCCGTTCCCAAAAGCAAATTTCTATTTTCAAAGCTTTTCGAAACAACGATACAGCCGCCGTTCAGCTGCTGACTGTATCATGTTCCAAATACAGCTGCTCGGACGGACAACCATATCCCTTTTAGATTAGCCATGATTCTGTATGCTAAATAAAATCTGCCTATTTGCATGGCAATAATTTTGCTGCAGATTTTTTTTCTGTCCCTCTGAGCAATAAACATATAAGATGACATTATCACGTTCTTGGGCAAGACAGGGTTAGATGTGGGTCGGAGAGAGGGTAAGCTCGGGGTAGAGAAGATGAAGCTGGGTGGCCACAGATAACGTGGGTGCATATGTACCCATTCGGGTCAGGTGGTCCCTGGAGTAGAGATAGGGCTCTTAGGAACCGGACTGGAGTAGGTGATGTAAAGCGGACTGACGTAGGACTCAGACTGTGGACTGAGGATGGACTCAGACTGTGGATTCAGACTGTGGTTTCGGACTGTGGACTTACCGCTGATTGGCCCGCCTTAGCACGTGCTTCCCCTCGCCTGCTTCTGGATTGGCCGCGGGGAGTCACGTGCCGCAGAGGAAGATGGCGGCGCCCATCCGAATGAGTCTGGGCGCTTTGACATCAGATGCTCGAATCCAAGCACGTTCTTCTGGGCCAAAACCCTTCCAATCCACAAGGTACTGAAGGTGCCCATAACGAATCCGGGCATCCACAATTTCCTTAATATCAAATTCATCTTCTGCAGCACCGACAACCTTAGAAGGTTTCTTGATGGGAGAATAGAATTTATTGATGACCAAAGGTTTGAGGTGAGAGATATGGAACACCCTGGGTACTCGGAGGTAAGGTGGAAGATCGAGCTGGTATGCCACAGGATTGATGACTTTTGAGATTTTGAAAGAACCAATGTATCTGGGTGCAAATTTCATAGATGGAACTCTGAGGCAAAGATTTTTGGATGACAACCAGACTCTTTTCCCTGGACGCAATAGAGGAACCGCCCTCCTCTTATGGTCAGTTTGAATCTTATACCGCTGTGAAGCTTTCAACAAAGATGTTCTGACCTTCTTCCATAATTCAGAGAATTCTCAGAGAAGGATCTCGGAAGCAGGAACCTGGGAAGCAGGAAGAACAGAGAATGGCGGTACTTTGGGGTGCTGACCATACAAGACTTTGAAAGGAGTGGTATCCAATGATTTGTGATAATGGAAATTATGTGCAAATTCTGCCCATGGTAATAACTCGACCCAGTTGTCTTGAGTGGATGAAATATAGAGGTGAATGTAAGTTTCAAAGTCTTGGTTTACTCTCTCCGTTTGTCCATTGGTCTGAGGATGGTAGGCAGAAGAAAATTTTAGATTAACTCCGAGGCTGGAACACAAGGCTCTCCAGAATCTTGCTGTGAACTGAACTCCCCAGTCAGATATTATTTCTTCAGGGCAGCCATGCAGCCGAAAGATGTGTTGAAGTTTAGCTAAGACGGGAGCAGATGGAAGGCCACAGAGAGGAACGAAGTTAGCCATCTTGGAGAACCTGTCCACTATTACCCAGATAGTGTTGTATTTGTTGCAAAGTGGAAGGTCAGTCACGAAGTCCATGGACAGATGGGACCATGGGATCCTTGGCACAAACAGGGCAGGCAGCGATGAACTCAGTGACATCTTGGTGGAGAGTCGGCCACCAATAAGAATGACTGAGAAGAGCCACAGTTTTCTTAATTCCTGCGTGTCCTGAAATCTTCAAAGCGTGTGTCCAGTATAATATTTTCCTCCGGAGGGACTGAGGAACTAATGTTTTTCCGGACGGTGGAGGCTGGATGAGTTGTGACACTGCCACTGGAATGGGGTTCAAAATAAGCTGAACTTTTTCTGTTTCAGAATCTTCGGCAGAAAAAGAACGGGACAAGGCGTCCGCTTTGCGGTTTTGAGTACCAGTTCAGAACTGCAGAGAGAAGTTGAACCACGAGAAGAATAAAGCCCACCTGGCTTGGGGAGGGTTCAAGCTCCTTCCAACAGGAATCGCCACTCTTCTAACGCTAGCTTCATAGCTAGGAGTTCTTTTCCCCCAATTACATAGTTCTTCTCGGCTGGCTGGAATTTGCGAGAGAAGAAGGCGCACGGATGAGTCTTTCCGTCAGAGAAGCATTGAGATAGTATGGCTCCTACTCAGAGGAAGCGTCAACCTCCACGATAAATGGTAATGAGAGGTCCGGTTGATGAAGAACAGGAGCCTTGGAGAAGGCCTCTTCGATGTAGATGAAAGCTGTAGAACTCTTAAAAGGCCATTTGGAGGGGTTGGCTCCCTTTTTGGTCAAAGATGTGATGGGTGCAATAATGGTGGAATATCCTTGGACAAATCTTTGATAGAAGTTGGCAAATCCGATAAATCGTTGGACACCCCTGGTGGTAGTAGGCTGTGGCCAATCTAAGATTGCTTGGACTTTGGTATGATCCATACAGATTTCTGTTCCGGAAAGGATGATGGCAGAGGCGGGACAGGACCTCTCTAACCTGAACACGATGTTCCTCCATAGTTAGTATGTTATTCAAGTATACCACGACAGACTGATTTAGAAGGTCTCTGTAAATCTCGTTGACAGAGCTTTGAAAGACGGCTGGAGCGTTGCTAAGTCCAAAGGGCTTTACCAGGTACTTATAGTGCCCATCCCGGGTGTTAAATGCCGTCTCCCACCCATCCCCTGATCGAATTCTAATAAGGTTATACGCCCCTCGGAGATCCAACTTGGTGAATATTTGGGTGCCTCAAATCCTATGGAACATCTAAGGCACAAGGGGTAGAGGGTACCGGTTTTTGACAGTGATGTTGTTGAGACCCCGGTAGTCAATGCAAGGATGAAGACCCCCATCCTTCTTTTTGACGAAGAAGAACCCGGCTCCAGCAGGGGAAGTGGAAGGATGAATGAATCCTCGTTGGAGATTTTCAGAGATATACCAGAGATTTTGAATGGAAAGAAGCTGTCGCTTTAGGGCAAGTCGCTCTTATTCGCTCGGAACAACGCTCTTGTTGTCGAACGTCTATTCGGTCACAGGTGGTGATCAGAGAGTCCAGAGTGGTGGGTGTGACACAGGACAATAACCCATCCTTAATCCAATCCGAAAGACCCACTTGGTATATGGACATTAGAGATTCCTCATTCCAGGCGAGTTCGGAAGATAGAGTATGAAACTGTATACACAAAAAAAAAAGTGAACAGCGCTAGTATAAATGGCAAATGCAATATATGAAAAAACACATATAAGGGGTCGCTGGCTAAAAAGGGGGTTATATCCCTTTAAATAAATGCAGCATAAATCACAATATAGCTGCGCGTCCTAGCAAAAATACAAAGTCGTACAGTGGCGAATCTGAGCATGAATATATCAAAATATCAAAAATTTATTGTAAATATATATAAAAAAGGAATAATAATATCATCAAAAATAAAACCATAAAAACAGTAGTCGTAAACACTCTACTACAAGTGGTAGCTGTTAATGTCCCAAGATATGCCAATCTGATATAGATTCTGAATACAATACAAAGTGCCCACACTTATTTATTATTTTGGAATTTTTCAACAATAGTTTGTCTCCTCGCCGCACGGTTTAGGCTGGCATCCTATGGTTAAGATATTTCCAGGTAATATTGTAGTGTGGGTTGGATATTTCTTTGGCTGGTTCTGCCAACAGATAAAGTCTATATAGACCACTGGCCTGTCAAAGGATAATTTGGCACAATATATAAAGTGTTGGGCAAATCTAGCCTTCAAGCCAAAAGATACTTATGTAAAAGAGCCAAGCTGGATTTGTTTGCAAATGCAGAAGATTACAGTCCACGTGGATGTTGTTAGGTGGACTGATACACTGTTTTTATGGTTTTATTTTTTATGAGATTATTCATCCTTTTTTATATATATTTACAAAAAATTTTTGATTTTTTTTATATATTCATGCTCAGATTCACCACTGTATGACTTTGTATTTTTGCTAGGGAGTGCGGCTATATTGTGATTTATACAAAATTGTATAGTATAATCCCCAACAGACTGATCTTTCTGACTGAGACGGAGGATATCTGAGGCAGCAGAGGCTGTGCGTCCAGGTTCGTCAAAGATGGTCTGAAATGTTCTCAGGAAATCATGTAGTGAAGACAGGATTGGACTAGATTCATCCAATAGAGGCGAAACCCAAGCCAGAGCTTTCCCAGATAGAAGTGAGATAATGTAAACAATCTTCGCCCGCTCTGTTGGGAAACTGTCTGGTTGAAATTCAAAGAGAAGTTTACATTGATTCAGAAACTCGCGGCATAGAGCAGGATCTCCAGTGAATTTAGTCGGGGTTGACAACGTTATCCTGATCTTGCCAGGTGCCGTAGCGGAGACCAGAGCCGATGCTTGGCTTTGAGCCAACACTACTTGTTGAAATGCTCGCATCTGGTTGGTCATTTGTTGGAGGCAGGATACGACTTGAGACATTGCAGATTCTTGCATATGAATTCTTTCTTGAAGAGTGAATCCAGAAGAAACCTCCTGAGGATTCTGCCCGCCCCGATCCATTATGCTTACTATCACGTTCTTGGGCAAGACAGGGTTAGATGTGGGTCGGAGAGAGGGTGAGTTCGGGGTAGAGAAGATGAAGCTGGGTGGTCTCAGATAACGTGGGTGCATATGTACCTGTTCGGGTCAGGTGGTCCCTGGAGTAGAGGTAGGGCTCTTCAGACTGGACTGGAGTAGGTGATGTAAACCAGACTGACGTAGAACTCAGACTATGGACTGACGTAGGACTCAGACTGTGGACTGACATAGAACTCAGACTGTGGACTGAGGTAGGACTCAGACTGCGAACTCAGACTGTGGACTGACGTAGGACTCAGACTGTGGACTGAGGTAAGACTAAGACTGTGGACTCAGACTGTGGACTGAGGTAGGACTCAGACTGTGGACTCAGACTGTGGACTGACGTAGGACTCAGACTGTGGACTAACGTAGGACTCAGACTGTGTACTCTTACCGCTGATTCGCCCGCCTTAGCACGTGCTTCCCTGGCCTGCTTCTGGATTGGCCGCGGGGAGTCACATGCCGCAGAGGAAGATGGCGGCGCCCAGCAACCGCGAGGATGCCGGAGGACCACCGGAGACCCCGTCGCTGGAGCAGCCCGCCGCCAAGCCAGAGGTGCAGCGGGGACGGATCGGAATGGCAGCCACGAGATGTCCTGTGACCGGGTAAGTATGGTGGCGTCGGCAACTTTTACTGGTAATTGGCTTTTCAAATGCAAATGTTTCTAGTAGGGCAAACATTTATTATTGTAACATTTCTGTCTTGTATTATTGGTGTGCCCTTTTCCTCTGCATTGCTTTGTTTTACTGGCCTTTGCCATCTGTGCATCTGTTTTTTCAGTAATATGTAATATGTCATTTTATAACTATTATAACTGTAATAGTGTATAACTGTATATTATAACTGTATAACTTCATTTCTATGCTGTGGGAGAGGAGTATGGTGTTACCCTTGAACTTGAAGGAGACAAGCTCACATGCAAAATGGTATCATTCATTCCTTTTTATATCTGATCTGATTTCAACCACTATGTTACTTTATTGCAAGTGTTTACATATCATGGTACTGTATGGTACACTAAATCGTATGAAAGGACAGGATACCCCCATTGATGCTTGAACGGTATGCACCGGTCACGTTGTATGGTACCTTGAAATCATGTATTTCATATTGCTGTCGTATGGTAGATTGTAAAATCTGTATGTGTGTACTTGCTACTTTAGTAAGTATAAATAAATATTTACTAGAGACAGTGCACACATCTAATAAAGGACTACAAAGGACAAAAATAGGCTGAATACAAATAGATTTAACAAAATCATTGCAGACCATAATGTAAAGAGCCAAGCAGAACGTTTTAGTTTGCCATGCAGGCAACAAGATTAAGATCTGTTACGAGCTACAAATAGTAGTAAATAATAAATATGATATTTTGGTAATTAGATGGCTTTGGTGGCAGAATGGAAGTAAATGACGCCTGCTGGCATGATGTATCCTGTCGCATGTCCAGAACAGTAGAACACGCAATGGTGCAGCTTGTGTTTGGAAGGGCATGTTGTGGGAGTAAGGGGGAGGAGACACACAGTCAACGTGTAGTAAGCGCGTGATCAAGGGGTGCTCTAGTGCACCCAAACCTGATCTGGACGCAGATGGGAATGATCCCATGTTATGTCTAGGTCCAGCGGGCTGACACTACAGGACATTTTTCTTACTCATACATTAGAATATCATACTTTAAATGCAATGCTAAATCTATTATAGCAATTATTATATTAGATTCATATTGCATTAGTGTGTTCCCATTTCTATCAAAGTGGTCGCACTGCCATCATTTTCTGTCCATTATACAATACAGTGTAACTACCCTGCACTTGCGCAATGTATATAGTCACATGGCTGCATTGAGCTTGTCTACTTTGTGTCTGTACCTTCATTGTCATCCAGAGGCACCTTCATGTGTGTCTGTTTCACACGCACCACGGCCACAACTGCTGTCGGGATGTACCTGCATTAGGGCTATAGGGCTGGATCCAGACTTAAGTAAGTGCTTGAAATCAGTTACTCCTGGGCTAAACCATGGTGATTGCAGGAGAGTCATATTTCATCTGTTGCAAACAGTATTAGAGTTGAGAGGTGATGTTTCCTATCCCAAGTCTAAATAACAGTGTGATAGTAAAGCTGGTCAGTATCTGTGTGCAGAAAGCAATTAAAAAATATATTCCTGCAGGAAAAGAATACAATTAACACGACTCCTCCTGCAATCAACATGGTTTTGCCCAGAAGTAACTTTCCTCTCTTAGGGCCTGATTCAGACTTAAGAAAGTTCTAAAAATAAGAACTTAAAGTTACGCCTGGGCAATATCATGTTGTTTTTGGGGGGAGTCAAGTTAATAGCATTCTTTGCATGCAGGAATACATCTTCAAATAGCTTGCTGCACATAGATACTGACCAGCTTTAGTATTACACTGTTATTTAGACATGGTCTGGAAATTATCACCTCTCAACACTAGTGCTGTTTGCAACAGATGAAATATGACTCCCCTGCAATCACCATGCCCAGGAGTGACTTTAAGTTCCTGGGCTAAACCATGTTGATTGCAGGGGGAGCCCCCCTCCCTCTACAGGAAGCAGGGGAGGGGGCTGCATCTCCACCTGTCCCCCCTCTCTCTACAGGAAGCAGGTGAGGGGGCTGCATCTCCACCTGTCCCCCCCTCTCTCTACAGGAAGCAGGTGAGGGGGCTGCATCTTCACCTGTCCCCCCCTCTCTCTCTACAGGAAGTGCTGGCAGTTGGAAACCAGCCATCTCAGGGTCATCATGGGGGAAACTGGTTTAATCCGATGTGAGGGGGATTGAGGTGATATTTCTGCCAGTGCAGAGAGACCTGAGCAGAGGCACAAGGACTCGCCACAGACTTTACCAGCTCGCTGGCACTGTGGTATTTGGTGAGCCCGCCAAAAGCAGAAAGCCTGAGACTCAGCGACCCACCAAGTAAGATGGAGAGCATTAGCCGAGCGGCTGGGACCCTCTGGATAGGATTCCTCAGCATCAGCCGGTGACTATATGGACTTTAATGCTGGCTAGAGACTGTCAGGGACCTCACAGGGTGCTGGGACTGATGTGTTTGGGTGTTTTTTTTATAGAAAAAATTTCTTTATTGCCTATTTGCCATCATTTCTGTTTTTGATGCAATAAAGCATTATTATTATACCCTTCTTTCCTCTTTACCTGTGTGACTACTGAACCTAAGGGCCAGGGGAATCCCTGGTATCCTGACACCAGGTTTTGCTGTATTCGGAACAACTAGGAACTATTAGGACCATATTTCACTATTACAATATTTGAAGTTCTGCAGCCAATTGTGGGATTAGGCAAAATGTTATTGATGACTATTGAAAATACGGTGGACCTGATTTTCTGTATGTCTGCACATGAAAGCGCAGTGCACCCCCATGTCACCTCCCTCTCACGTGCGCAGTTCTGATGACTTACATGTCCGGAACCCTGCCTTAAAATCCCTGCACAGATCTGCATTGCCCACTTACCTTCATCTGTATGCCCATCATCCCCTACTATCAGGAGTTCTGTTACGGAACATGTGGTGCGCTGCCAGAAAATCATCAACATCCGCAAGGTAACATAGTAACATAGTTGATGAGGTTGAAAAAAAGACACCAGTCCATCAAGTTCGACCTATTATAGATCTCCTGCGATCCCTATCTTTAAAACTGAAATTGATCCAGATGAAGCAACCTCCACTCTGTTACAATCTGAAAAAATCCCCGCTGACCCAAGATGACCGGCCTATTTCTCCAGTCCAGTCCTGGTAACCCTTTCCAAAAAAATATGTCTAACCCTTTGTTAAACATATCAGGTGAGTCTGCCATCACAACCTTCCCTGGCAGTGAATTCCATATTGTCACTGCCCTTACTGTAAAGAACATTTCCTTTGCTGGATGAGAAACTTCCTCTCCTCTAAGCAGTCGGTGACCCTGTGTACTGTTTACAGTTCTTGGGGTAAAAAAGGTGACGTTATTAGATCAGGACCCAACCAAATATGTGTTAACTGTAAATTCTACTGCAGCAAAGAAAATAATTGGAACATTATGTAAACAGCATGAAATTATGTATATGTTATGTAGCTTGTGAAAAATAATACAAATTGTTAATAAATAAACAAGTGTTTTGAACAATACTCTTCGATTCTCTCAGCCCCCGAACTGTAAGAAAACATCTTAAAAATCCATTAACGCAGCTTCCATATTCCCCCGGGCGATACCTGTAACACATAACTGGAAAGATTTATTTTAGCTGTTTGGTATTTGCTACTAGATGCCACAAGCTTGGTTCAGGGATATTGGCATATACTTGTATTTCCTGCACTATGCAATGTTGCATGGCAACTCAAAAGGCCATGGTGTACTAGTACCATTGTGTGTCATGCATTGCATTATCTTTAAGTGCTATGGCAGTAAATGTATTCAGAACAATGAGTTATTGTTAACATCTGACTGAAACAGAAATAAGGAAGATTTTTTTACTGTCTCCTTTAGAACTGACAACAGACTTATGACAGGTAAGATGACAATGAATATACTGGCTGAAAAATTCACTTCCATGTCAAAAAAATGAAAACAAAAAGTATAAAGTGAACAATGCTATGTCTGCTAAAGACTGAGAAGAAACAATGGGGCTGATCCAGACCGCGTAAGAACGGCTGAAAAGGATTGAGTATCGGGCGTCCGTAGTAGCAGGGGCTCGCAGTTACTACGTAAAGCTTAGTGTAGGTAGGCGGGGGGAAGTAGTTTAATGAGGGAGGGAGGTGTTTTAGTAAATACGCTCCTGTCCCAGCGTATTTACCCTCGCTTACGCCGGTTGAAGTTAGGGTAGTCTTCAGTTGGCGTAAGCGAGGGTATATATCCTGGGACAGGGGGAGTGTTGGGGGGAGTGCATGGTGATATGCTGTGAGTTTGTACGCACAGCGCATCGGCGTAGGTCTGGATCAGGCCCAATGCCACAAGACATTATTCATTGCTTCTCTTTTGTATAACTAAAATGAAAAGAGTGATTGATTATTCAGTCAGTCATGAAATGTTTTCTTATCAACAGCATATAAAGAAAAGATACAGAAGAAAAATTATGTAAATAAACATGAAACCTTCCTGATTGTTCTAGAATACACAGCATGTGATGTATGAGTTTACATTAAATTATTTACATTATGGGTACTTATAGTGAATGGTTCTTTTGTGCCAAAGTACCTGTTCCCAATAGCAAGATGTTCTCTCCCCAACACCAAGGAGAGAACAGGGAGTAGCTTTGGCGGCCATCACAATAGACAGCAGGGAGAGAACGGGGGCAGGCTGCAGTGGCCTGAGGAAAAACATGGACAGCAGGAAGAAAGTGGAAGGGCTATGGCAATGTTAGGGTTACGCTGTGGGACATAGAAGGTTAGGGTTAGACTGTGGGACATAGATGGTTAAGGTTAGGGTTAGGCTGCAAGAGATGGAGTGTTAAGGTTAGGTTAGTAGAAGGGGAAGGTTAGATTTAGTCTGTGGAAGATGGAGGGTTAATTTTAGGCTAATAGAAGGGGAAGGTTAGGTTAAGTTGCAGGACATGGAGGGTTAAGGTTAGGATAATAGAAGGGAAGGGTTACCGTTAGAGGAAAATCCTAACTGTTATTGTTGCAGCAGATATATCTTCAGTTGTCACTGGATTCTCACATTATTCTTTCCAGCAGACATAAAGGCCTGTATTCAGACCACCGGACGTATTGCATATATGTCCAGTGTTTCCTGAAAATGGATACTGCGCATGCGTAGTAATTTTTTTACGTAATCTACGTATCTTTTCGTTACGTAGATTGCGTATATGTGGTCTTAAAGAAACGTCTGGTGGTCTGAATACAGACCAAAGTTACTACACATAGGGCCTGATCCACACCTACGCCGATGCGCTGTGCTTACTAAAGCTCAGCGTATCGGCGTTCACTTACCCCGACATTCCCCCCGTGCGGGCGTATGACCCCTTCCTTACGCTGAAGGCTACCCTAACTTCTGCCGGCGTAAGGAAGGGGCCATACGCGCGCACAGGAGCGTATGGCCACCTAGCCCGCCCTCCCACACTCATTAAGCTAACTATGCCCGCCCACCTACACTAACCTGAACGTAGGGATGCTGGGGGACGTCCCCTCCAGCGTCCCTACGGCGCTACTACGGACGCCCGATCCACGATAGCGACGCCAGGCAACATCTGCCCGGTACATGCGCAGATCGGCTTTTCAGGTCCTATGTCACAAACATACAAAGAAAGACTAGAGAAAATAAGCATGTAAAGGGAGAGGAAGGATATGATAGCAGCTTTACAATATATCAATATATTTAACCATTTACAGGAGGGTGGCACTTTTCAAAGGAAGAAATGTATTAGTACTCAAGGGGATGCATTTGAACAGAGAATAATAGGTTTAGAGGAAATGTACAGAAACCTAAATTTACTGAAAACCTGGCTGATAAAAGGAGAAGTCTTCCATCTGAAGGGGTAGAGGTTAGGAAAGTAGAACAATTTAAAAAAGCTTGGGATAACCTTAAGGATTTCTTAAAGCTAAACAAAATTCATCAGATAGGGTCTAGGACCTGTATGGTTTAAAAGAGAAACGGGCAGACTAGATGGGTCAACTTGCTCTTATCTGTTATCACATTCTTTGTCTCTATGGGCCGTATTCACAGATCCAGCATTCACGTGTGGTCTCCACTTAATGTGCGGTGGTTTGTATCTGTTCTGTACAGCTAATAGTAAGTTATTGACATTGGGCCGGATCAAGAACTACGTCCGTCTTCCATAGACGGACGTAGTTCAATAAACAGTAGCTACTGCGCATGCGTAGTAGCTATTGTACGTAATCAGCGTATCGCTTCGGTACGTAGATTGCGTATATGCAGTCTTTTAGAAGAATAGTCAGATGCGAGCAGGTTATTCTCTGAAAGTTTGTTGTCTATTCTATCAGAAGGTTTGGTGCACAGGAAATCAACGACTGATTCTGAAATTACATTTCAGTTACATTAAACAGATGGTAGAGCTGTTATTATATGTATTATTATATGTCATTAATATCAAATATCCTTAGGGTCCAGGTATCAAAAATGTTGTCTCCAGGGAACCTACGTCTTTCATTTCAAGGTCCTAAAGTGGAAAACAGTCAACATGAAACATATCTAAATAAAATGACTTAACTACACATGGTTGTATGTTATCTCATTTCTTGGCATAACAATGAAAGAAATACAAAGAAACGAAGATTCTCCTGGAATGATTCTATACCATTATTTTTATTATCATCAAACTGTCACATTTTACGTGGACCTGTCATTTGAAACATGACGAAAATAAGTATAATTCTGAGTATAATTTCTTACTCCATACTATCAATATGGCAGCTGACATTAAATTCAGTAAATGTGCAGCTTAAAACCATTTTTCTCTCTGTGAGACGACAGGATTCACGGATTGAGGAATTACATTTCCATTACATTAAGCAGGCAGTAGAGCTGTAATTGAATTTTGTATATCCATTCTGAACTTACCTTTATGAGAAGATGAGGATCCAAAATGCTGTAGCTTCAAACCACTTTCTATTCTTTGTGGCTTTGTGTATAGAAACAAATAGCAGAGTACACACACACTGACAACAAATGCTAATAACACCAACGCTGCGATCGCAAGTCCAATCAGAGCTCCTATACTGGAAGAGAAAACATGACATATTAGGTTACCCTGCAATGGGGAGATCGTGGCATTGTCATGTCAATGCAAATGAGGAGTAGTCTTTAATAACCAATCACCTTCTAACTATCATTATGTAGAAAGAATTTGATTGGTTGCTATTGACAGTAGCTCAATTTTTACATTTTAGAAGAGTTGATTTCTCTTGCCTTCACACAGAGAAGTCAGTCATTGGTTGTACCGGTCACTGACTTTACTTATGTATGAAGCACTTTTGCTCTCTAACCGTGCTATTCCCTAGGAAATCCTGAATAATTTGTTATAAATGGCTATCCCCGCCTCTGTGTAGTAACTCGAGCGTCCAGACTATCGTCGTACAAAACGCACGCCCCTTGGGCGAAAAATACGCTGACAATGCGCTCGCTGTACGCTCATGTCCTTCGGACAACCGGAAGTTGTCATACTGCATATGCGTAGTGTGTTTTTTTCCCCGAATTTTCGCTTACGACCGGCATAGTATCGCTTGCGGCCGTAGGTCTGGATCAGGCCCATTGTCATGTAAATGCAAATGAGGAGTAGTTGTCTTTAATAACCAATCACCTTCTAACTATCATTATGTAGAAAGAATTTGATTTTTTGCTATTGACAGTAGCTCAATTTTTACATTTTAGAAGAGTTTTCTCTTGCCTTCACACAGAGAAGTCAGTCATTGGTTGTACCGGTCACTGACTTTACTTATGTATGAAGCACTTTTGCCCTCTAACCGTGCTATTCCCTAGGAAATCCTGAATAATTTGTTATTGCTAATAAAGGCTTAGAACAAGAGCTTCAATTTACCCCTATTTTATATAACTTCTGACAGTGGCCCTGATCAAGGGAGGGAAGAGGAGGAGACAAGTAGTCAATGTACAGTACAGGGGTGTCCAAGCAAATGCACCAGATCCACATCTGAATGCAGACAGAAATAAGCACTCTAAACTACAAAACATTTGCACCAGCCTGGTGTGGGTCCCCGCAAAGAATGGCCCTATTTCGATAGGACCGTTCTCTCCCAGCCAGTTTCGAACTGGCTGGGATATCGATTGCTTATGCCTCGCTGAGGCATAGCAATTGACACGGTGCTCCGAAAGGTGAGTGGCTAAACTAACCCCAACCCTTCCCCCTTCTCGCAGCCTAACCTTAACCCTCTCATTCTATAGTCCTAACCCTAACCCTCCCTTCCTAAGCTCCTAACCTTAACCCCCACCAATACTAAAATGCATCAGAGAGGTTACTCAACTCTCTGTAGCTGTCATCCGGCGGGTCTACGAAAGTAAATGGGCAAGTATGCCAATCAGCACACTCACCCATTCATAAAAAAATCTAAAATGGAGCCACATTCAAAATAGAGACAGTCAAAAAGTAACTTCCGGCTGTCTCTATTTTTTAAAGTGGGCCATCGGACCGGGGACTACAACCGGCACCAGCTACAGGTCAGGTTCAGAGGGTTCACCTATATCTGACTCATGTGTCATAATTTCAGGCTTCAAACGCAATACTAGTTCATTTGAAAACATTTGTAATACAAAATGCGTCATTCTGAAGAGCTCAGTGACTTCAAATGTGGAACTGTGATAGGATGCCATGTTTCCAATAAGGTGGTTCGTGAAATGTCATCACTGCTGGATGGTCAGGCGCACAAATACTTTTGTCCATAGCGTGTCTTGATATCATGTGGTTTTGAATTGAGAGCCAGCTCACTTACATGTTAACTTAATATTTTGCCTAAAAAAGTTGCTTATATACACAGTACAGGCCGTATTCACAGATCCGTTTTTTAAAAGTACGCAATTATATGCACGTACGTAGCAAGGCAACACCCATGACACTCCCCTCTCACGGCCATGCAATCGTAGACGTACGCCTCCATAGATCACCTAAATTTACGTGTGTACTTACATGCGTATAGAGGAGCGGAGGGTTAATTCATTTAACAGGATCAGAATTAAACTAACTGAGTGTGTTGTGGTGCGTGATGTCACCCACCTCTACTTGATGCCCATTGGTCCTGGGGTCTCTTGGGGGTTGCAGTTGAGGGGTTGCAGAGTTTTCATAAGCTGCTGTGTACGTAAGCTTTATCACTTCTTTCCTGGATTTGCCTACCCTCCTTGTCCTTTGTTTAAAAATTGTAATGATTGATTGAGTTAGCTCTTTGATTTGAGTTGGGCGGAAAGCAGGCTGTTTTTCCTTGAAGTTGGATTGAAAGCGCAATTGGTGGTGTGAGAAAGTAATTGCAGAAGGCAACTTTCTTTGACTGGGATGATGGAAATTAGAATGCCTGAGGTTGTAGAACCATCTCTACGGACGGTCTCGCGTAGCACTTGGAAGAAGCGTTGTGTCAAAGGCGGCTGGTGTGCGCTTGGTGTTTATTTCAAATATAGTTAAGCTTTTAAGGATTTAATTTAGGTAAGGTCAATTGTTGATGCATATGTTAATGTTTATGTTGATGTTCATAATTTCTTTACCTACTTTCTTTGGCCCCCATCAAAAATGTAGTTTTCAGTTTCCATAAGAATTCTGAAGCAATTAAAGTAAGTAGTTAAAGTTAATCTTAATACATTTTCTTAGTTCCCACAACTTCGTGTCTGTGTTTTTTCTATTGGTTATTGGTAAGGTAAGGTGGGTGCATCGGGTACCACACATATCACACATGGGTTTATGTATGCCGTACATGCGTTTCTATGTAACCACACCCTTAAAGACTGATTTAAAAGCCTCCCCCACCCTCTTTCACGTAACTTTTCCAGTACGTAACTTAACCCCGCCCAGCCGCACATATGTCCCCAAGTGTGATTCACATGTCCCTGCCTAAAGCACTTATGTGCGTATATTCTACGTTAGTTATGTAATAAAGTTACTACGCCTGCGCAGTTGAAATGTACTAAAAATATGCACGCAACTTCACGTGAAAACGGATCTGTGAATACGGTCCTACATTTGGCTCCAACACTAATTAATAAAACTCCAAAACGAATTAACACTAATAGGGTTAAAACTTTAACACGCAATGACAAATTATTATTATTGACTCGTGTATAGCATTCGTATTTTCATGCCCCCTTCTAAATTTGTCCCTCAATGAGAAAAATATATTCACAAACATATTGCCTGCTGAAAATATTCCATTCAATATTGGTAATTAGCAGATTTATAGCGGTGGTAGTTATGTTATTTGTTGCAAGTGAATTAATATATTGCATTTTCCTCCATATTGGTACAGATCACAAAATAATTGCCTTTGTTATTGCTATATATAAAAACAATTATTACAATTCTGACTTCACAGCTGTCAGTGTTAAGATTGTTGATGGTATATAATGTGAAGAAAGCAGAATCCCAATGACATTAATTGTATATTGCTGTAAACTATTATAGCATTAAACATCAGCATGCGCTCTACCATATTAGCTCTAAGTATTTAGATATTTATATTAGAGGATTGCAATTTTTTGAAACAAAATGAATATTTTGAACATTTATTAATGTCAAACATAAAATCTTGTTTAAAAGGTCATTTTAAAGATGTAAGAAAGTCTTACTCTGTCTATAAAGAAGAACAATATTTCCAAAACTTTGTATTGATAAATATTTACACTGTATTCATAAGTAAAGTATGTAAATACTACAGGGACCTGATTAGGGGCAGAAGTTGACCAGTTAACCACTGTTTTAATGGATATGGATAAAGCACACATTAAAGCAATTATCAGCCCAAACACACAATTATTGTGGATTGGGTCAAATATAGCTCTAGTGTGTAGAAAATATTTTTTTGTAAAACAGTAACCTAGGGTTGGATCCAGACTTAAGTAGGAGCTTGAAATTAAGGACCTGATTCACACTTAAGGAAGTTCTAAAAATAAGAACCTAAAGTTACTCCTGAGCAAAACCATGTTGTTTTCAGNTAAGTATTAGAGTTGAGAGGTGGTGTTTCCCAGCCCAAGTCTAAATAACAGTGGAATAGTAAAGTTGGTCACTATCTATGTGCTGTAAGCAATTCAAAGATATATCTCTGCATGCAAAGAATACAATCAACTTGACTCCGCCTGTAATCAACATGGTTTTGCCCTGGTATAAACTTTCTCTCTTAATTTCAAGCTCCTTCTTAAGTCTGGATCCAGCCCAAAGTCCTCACAAAAATGTTAGCTACGATTGTCAAGATTGACAGAAGGCCCAGCCAATCAGAGTGAGACGGCAGCCAGCCAAAAGGCTAGCTGCAGGTTCTCCATCAGAGATTTTCCCTAGGGGAAAATTATCCCATTTATCGGCCATGACACGCTGGGAGTTATTATCGCTCTAGTGTGTGTCCAGCTTTAGGCTACACTCATGGCCATATTTTGTGGTAAGGAGGTTAATTAAATATTTTATTTCCAAGAGCATAATATTACATATGTGTGGGAGGCTGGTCAGACATAATGGGGGAAATTAGGAGCTGCAAAGAGGGATGGGAATACTGGGGGGTCACAGACACATGATGGGAGATACCTGTGTTACTACCATGTCATTTTCCGTACCATACCCCCCACCATCCCTTTAAATACAGCTCTGACCCAAGAAATTCCTGTGTCGGGCACTGTAGCACACTTTTCATGTGTCTGCCCTGGCAATGAACTGTCAATGATCCAAAGAGAAGCTTTCATTGGCTATCAAAATTAATGTCATTAAAAGGGAACTTAACTTTTTGCACACAAAGATGACATAAGCAGTGGGTGGATTTTTTCACAGCATTGCTTTTCATGATGGCTGACGAGTTATTACTGTGTAGCTCAAAGCTCATGTGTATTTTGCTGTTGCTAATTTTTACAGTAACCCAGGAAGAGTTCTTGCCAGGGCGCTGTGTCCAGGATGCCAAAAATGGCTGCTGTTCTCCATTTTTAATGTGCTTTTATGCAAAAATGTTAATAATACTGCGTAGGACAAAACGTTCAAGACGTTCTAGAGTCTGACAAACTGGAAGCGTGAAACATGAGGAGACGCATTCTGAACCCCAACGTAAGATATCCCTCTTGATCCAATCAATAAGCAGATTATGTTTTTGGAGCCATGGGTGCCCCAGGATAATTCCAGCAGAAGGGCAAAAAGTGACCAAGAACTCAACTTCTTCAGAATGGCATAGACACCCGGAAAGTTTTACCGGATAATTGTGAAACTGGATCTGGCCGCCTGCCAGAGGTTTCCTGTCCAAACCACAAGCAGTAAAGGTGGATCCACTTTTTGCATGAGGACCCCCAAGGGTCAAGGTTAATTGTCAAATGCATAAGGTCCTCCAATGTCTCAGCCACAGGGTACTGCAGCATAGTGTCCTTGACAGAATCTGACAGGCCTACACGGAACTAGCAATGAAGAGCAGGATTATTTCATTTACAGTCCATGGCCAATTTTGGAATTCAGCAAAATATTCCTCAGCGTAAAGAGCAGAGCTTGGCATTCTGCGATGGCAGAGCAGTCAGGGTCATCGTATAGCAGCCCCAAAGCATTGAAGAATGCATCCACTGTTTGTCGGGAAGGGTCATCAGCAGTTAGACCAAAGGCCCATATCTCCCTGGAGGAGAGATATGATCAGTCCTTCCCGTTGCTTTCAAAATACAATTTGCAGCTCTCTTTAAAGGTTAGAAACTGCCTGTCCCCTGTAAAGTGGTCAGGAAGCTGTACTTTAACATCTGCTACCGGAGCTACAGTGGTGGTAGGTGGAACTTTTGCCTTTGGAACTCTGAGAGCAGCAATTGCTTGATCCTAGTGATTAACCTTGGTGGTCAGAGCTTGAACCACCTGGCCCAAATGAGATACTTGAGTGATGAGAGCTTTAATGGCTTCAGTGTCAGCTGGATCCATGTGGCCTGGTACTGGTCGGTTATAATGTTACAGTAACCCAGGAAAATTTCTTACCAGGTCGCAGAGTCTAAACCAGGACCAGGTGTTCACTAGAGCCCCTGACAGTGGGGTTAGTTTGACTGCTGGCACTTGATAGGTTATGACTCCCAGTGATAGCCTCCAAGGGAAACCTGTAGTGCAGGCTCCTGAAAATGGAACCCACACAAACGGAGATAAAGACTAGAATCCTCACACTAAGAGATACAAACTGGAACCCTTCACATTGAACAGAGATAAGTAGCAGATAAGGATCCAAAAGATAGCGTAAGAGTACAGGAAAATAACCAAGGAAATTGAAAGGTAACAACAAAAGGCCCTCAGAGAGGAACCTAGCCAACTGGCAGGTGACAAACTAAGAGACAGGAACACATGTGGGCAACAGGCACAAACACCAGCAGAAGGTAGGAAGCAGCATCTAGCTGGGTCCGAAGCCACCAGCGTGTGCAGCAAGCAACACAGAGGACAGAACAGACCACAGATACGGAGAGGGCAATGGAAGGCAGAGGGTAACAACAGGAATGAACGGAGGGAGCAAGCTACATGACAAGATGCAAAATAAGAGAACAAGGTAAATATAATAAAACAGCAGGCAGAACGCAGGAAACCAAGGGCTCTATTTACTAACTTCATTTTCAGGTGATAATGCCTGTTTTAACACTAAAACGTTCATTATCACCTGAAAATTAACTTTGTACAATTTACTAAGCCGCGTTATTTTTACCTTTGGTGCCGAATGATAATTTCGGCACCGAGGGATAGTAAATTGTAGTGTAGTGTTGGCACCTGTTAAGATCAACGGGCCAGCGAAGACTTAGGAAGTGTGAATGCATCGCCATGGAAACAGCAGACACTGAAGGTAAAAATAACGCCATCTCAGGATCCAGAACCGATCTGCGCATGAGCCGGGCAGATGTTGCAAGGCGTTGCTATGGCAATGCCCGATCATGGATCGGGCGTCCGTAGCAGCGCCGTAGGGACGCTGGAGGGGACGTCCCCCAGCGTCCCTACATTCAGGTTGGTTAGTGTAGGTGGGCGGGGGATCTAGTTTAATGAGAGTGGGGGGGGGAGGCTAGGCGGCCATACGCCTAGGTGGCCCCTTCCTTACGCCGGATGAAGTTAGGGTAGCCTTCAGCGGGCGCAAGGAAGGGGCCATCCGCTCGCACAGGAGCGTATAGGCCACCTAGCCACCCTCCCATTCTCATTTAACTAGCTCCCCCCGCCCACCAACACTAACTTGAA
>WWET01000054.1:1353446-1367270 GCA_011038615.1 Limnodynastes dumerilii
CACAGGGGGAGTGTCAGGGTAAGTGAACGCCGATACGCTGTGCTTTAGTAAGCACAGCGCATCGGCGTTGGTCTGGGTCAGGCCCTTCATCCCAGCGATCTCCCCATATTTCCCACTTTTCCTCCCCCTAATAGCTGTTATTAGGGGGAGGAAAAGTGGGGCATGTATGGGGAGACTTCTGGCATAAAGGAGGATGCGGTCATTGAAAAAATTGTGTTTTTTTTTAACAAAAAAACTAAAGGAAAACATTAAAAACATCAAAAAAGGTGAAAAAAAGATAAAACTCACCTGTCCGGGAGACGCGTCTGAGTCAGAAGATTCCAGCCCCGATATGAAGACCCTGCGCATGCGCAGTGGGTTTTCATATTTGTGCTTGAAATTTTCTAAGTACGGCTGTGTAGTCTCTGCACATGCGCAGGACTTCATTCATATGAAATATGAATGAAGTGGCCTTCGATGTGGGCAGACAACATCTCGGGACTTTGAGGGACCCCAGCGGAGAGGTGAATAATAGTACATTTTAAAGGGGAAGCTGCCAGGCTCGCAGCAGCATCGATCCCCGAAGAAAAAAGAAAATTGTAAATAGAGCCCCAAATGTTATAACTGACGATCAGACTTCCTGACAGCAAGCTATTTAAAGTCCACTCCTCTAATCAGCTGCAGTGATCGGGCACACCTAGAAAACTGATTATTACCAGCTGAGGGAAACCAGCTACATAGAACCCAGACATGCAACAGTTACATGGTGCCTTGTTTACTTTTCCAGCACCTAACACAAGTGAGAACCTGATTCAGCTGCTGACACTGTGCCAGATTGCACAATGTCATTTGAAGAGGAGAAGGGCGCTATATATGACAGAGGGGGAATACTCAACGTCCATATTTGCACAGGAGGAGAGCTTACATCATTTCTAGCCTTTTGTCAATTTTGACCTGGACCTTATTTTGCCAGTACTGTCCAGACAAAACACAAGATTCCGGATTCTTAATTCACCAAGGAAGAGACTAGCCATTGTGTTGTGGTGGTATGCTAACCCTGGCGAATACCAACAATCTCCTGCATGTTTAAAGTGGGGATTTACGCGGTATATAATCTTGTGTGTGAAGTGACAGAGGCATTTCTGGAAGCACATTAACATTGCTTCATCTCCTTGCCCCTCATTACGCATGTCATATCTCTGCCGTAAAGGCGGAGATAGACATGCTAATGAGGGGACGGGGCGAGGGAAGCCGCATATCTGATCGTAAAAGTTAGGGTAGGAATCTGGACACATAAGTGTCCAGATTACTACTGAGAATGGGGAGTACAGTGCGTATGCACTCCCCGCTCCGAGAACGGCCGTACAGACCTCGGGCGGCCATAAGGCGCCCATAGTGTGGATCCAGCCGATTGACACCAAGCTGGTGCCTCATGTGGTTGCTGCTTGTTGTATTTTGCATAATATGTGTGAAATACAAAAAGAGCAGTTTATATTGGAACATACTGAACTACAGGAGCCATGTGATCTAGTCACAAGTGCATTCGTAACACCATCGCTACCAACCTTTATTATTTTGTGGAATAAAGAAAAAAATCACAAAGTTTACATCCAAAATATGTTTATTTGGTATAAAGATTTGTTTAAAGTGAGCATATTTCCTCATATGCCATGCCCCACTTTATTAGTATAAAGGGCCGTATGCAGAGCTCTGGCCGCATTGCATTTGCGGCTGGAGTTTTCAGAAAATTGCTACTACGCATGGAAAAAAAAGGCCATGTTACACTCCGTATTCTCTCTATTTATGCACCTAATTTCAGAGCTCTTTGTAGCTCCCTCTCATGCTGAAAGAAATATTAAATGCAAGCATCCTCCTGCATCTGCACTGCTTCTGTTATAATCCTGGATGGAAACACAAGGGATCAGAAAATGTAGACCAATGAAGTTTATTGACAGAAGACATATAAAACTGGAATGGTGTAAGGTATACTGAAGAGATAAGTCCACAGATGGGAAGAAACACAGGGTTCACAAGGAAAGAAAACATATATACCACAGTCCTTGTGGATTGCCAAGGGTGAAGCAAAAGTACTGGAGTCCTTGGTGAATGCAGCACTGAATATATGACTACTGCAGCAGAAACCAGGTGACTGAGGAGTCCAGGGAAAACAGCTGTAGACATGGAGAATAGCTGAGACCGGGAACCACTGGAGACACACGAGGATAAACACAGAGACAACAGAGCTGGAACACAGGAGCAGAGACCAGACGGGACATGCAAGATAACTTCAATGAACCAGCACAGGGGTCTGTGAGTAGCTGGTTTAAATGCAGGCTGTACAGGTGCATGGGATCCCAGGTAACAGGCTACAATCATCTTATAAACACAGGTCAGAACAGCAGCCCTTCAGGTGAAATGAACTGCAATGAAGCTGGAGAAGGAACATAGGAAGCCTCTAGTGAAGGAGCCAGGTCATGACAAGGGTTGATCGTAACACCATGTCTGCTAGTTGCTCAAACATCACTATTTTTATGGCTTTAGTGGCGATCTCCACTGTGCTCATCCTCCTTCAGTGTTGTGCTTAAGGCCTCCTTCCTCCTGCACTACTTCATGCCGCAGCACATATTTTTTGGGGGTTAAAGTAAACACTTCAAAAATTGCAATATTGGACCTTTAAAACATGAATATTTGAGAACAATTTATCGCACTGTCCTATGTGGATCTGTTGGCAGCATTTTAAAGACATTATTGGACTATTTTTAAAGAAACATTTCAGAAACAGAAGTCACCATAAAATACAAAAAATAAAACACATTACAGAGACTTACTATTTCCATGTAATCCTGTGGATGTGGAAGGCTCATCTTCAGCCGATGCAGGATCATCCGCCATGGTGGTTTCTCCAGATGCAGAAGGTTCAGCGCTTGGTCAGGGTTGTGCCTTATGATATCATTAAAAAGACTATTGTCCTCTGTAACACCCGAGTAGGATTCTCAAACATCAATGGAGAGGATGATCTGGACGCCATGCTGCTTTGAGTCCCTTCAGCTCTGATCGAAGATGACAACACAATCGGATTTGACATGGCAGAGTTTCCAAATACCTGGTTACATAGGTCATATAAAGACCACTCCAGGTGTCCTGCACCACTTCTCCTCCTGCTGTTACAGACTTTAGAATATTGCTTTCGCAAGGCCTTCAGCGACAAATATTTAAAATAAATATAGGCATCTTTAACTGTACCTGTTATTTGCCTCTTTTTTTCTCCTCACCTCTAACAGCCGACAACTCACACACCTCCTTATATTTCCAATGCGCCATTATGTCTATGGATCCGTTGAGAGCATTTAAAGACATCATGTTCCTACTATAAACCCTCCAATTATAATGTTTTTTTGTGACCCGTGTTGAAAAACCAGTGTGGGACCTTTTACACTGACACTTTACACTTACACTGACTTACACTGACACCTTACCTGGGTTAGACCCAAAAATATCCCTTATTTTTCCCCGGGTCCAGTGCCCATGTCATTAGACCCGGGTCGGGGCCCCCAGTACCTTTCATATCACCACTCAACACAGGACGTTGGAGCCTTGATCTGGGACTAACAGCAAAATCCCGGGTTTTTGGTGGTGATGTGAAAGGGGTATGACAAAATTAAACCCAGTCTGCATCTGTCTGTGTGCGTGTGTGTTAGGGAATTGTAAGCTCCAGCGGGGGAAGGAACTTACTTGTAGTTTATTGTTGGGACTTTATTTAACATGTTAGATATGATATATTTCTGTTGCCCATAATTAGAATATGCCAACATTTATTCAGTTTAATTTTTTTTAGACAAAAAAGAAGTCTGAATTTTAACCCAGTTGGGTCCTTTCCTGAGGAATGATCCATTTATTTTGTTATGCCTGGCTACATTTTCCCGCAATCCTTAATCCATATTGAAAAACAAACTAAAACTCAGGACTACCAATAGTTCAGAAAGTGTCACTGGATCCATAATGACAATTATTGTGATGTAGGTGAGGTATGTTTAAATCAGGCCTGGCCAACCTGTGACACTCCTGGGGCCAGTTTTACTAAGCTGCGAGTTTGGAAAAGTAGAGATGTTGCCCATAGCAACCAATCAGATTATAGTTCTCACTTTAATATTACATACTAGAGAATGTCAGCTATAATCTGATTGGTTGCTTTGGTTGCTATGGGCATGCTGGGACTCATAGTTTCACAACACCTGGAGAGCCACAGGTTGGCCAGGTCTGGTTTAGATAGTTTACATGCTTGTTTCAAGGAGCACTGCTCCATGCCAAGTAAACAACAATACTTATAGTTGTGATGCCTTTGTATTTAGAAATACAGAATTTTCTTTTAAGAGAATAAAATTGTTATTTAAAACTTTCCTTTGAATCTTTTGTGAATAAACCCTGTCATTCTACAAATCAGAAAAGGCCGTGTTACAATAATAGCTTGGCACAACATGTAATTTTCACACTGTTCTCCTGGCAGCTTAAACTTACTGTTTGATGCACAATAATATTCTGGAACAAGCAGACATGTAATTCTACATCATTTTAAGCTTGTTCCGTATTTCCTACACAACAACTGTGATCATTCCTCTCCTGCTGAGGTGTTAACAACAGCGACATTACATTAACGCTGCTGTTACTGCATAAATGCCCTTTGCCTTTTCACAAATTAGATTTTTAGGACCTCAGTTTATTTACATAAATACAAAACACAATAATTACTTTTTTATTATTTTAAAAAATTCCATTTATTAGATGGTATAAGCCTTAATTTAGTTGTAAAGATGGGTACACACTACATGTTTTTCCACCTGATTATGCAGATCACTTAATAACGAAGGGCCTGATTCACAGATAGGAATGCATTAATAAGGCATGGATACGCATGCATCCACACCTAAATTGAAGCTCCTTCCTCAACCACCTCCCCCTTATTTTACATACATGCCCTAGGCCAGTGTTGGCTAACCTGTGGCACTCCAGGTGTTGTGAAACTACAATTCCCAGCATGCGTTGTCAGGTATCCGCTATGCTTTTGCAGTTAAGGCATGCTGGGACTCGTAGTTTCACAACACATGGAGTGCCACAGGTTAGCCAACACTGCCCTAGGCTTTCCTTAACTTCCCATGCGTATTTTTTCCTTCTTAAGAAGGAAAATACCCACAGAGTTTCCTTTGCCCCGTCCTCCCTGGCTCCTTTACATACCTCCCTCAACCAAGTCTTTTTAAAAATGACCCGCGGCTGCCGTGGCTCGCCTCTTTCTTCTTAAATAACTTTGTGGGGGTCTTTAAAGATACTAGGCTAGTACATACATTCAAAGTTATGTGGCGTAATATCTGCCGCGTGCATGCAGAGTACATACAAAACAGCATTTTTACATCAGCGGCTAGCGTACTTAGTTCTGGATCTACCCCTATGACTGTATAGGCCTAGTACTTAGTTTCTTAAAAATCCGCACCTAAGAAGCAGTTGCTTCTTAGGTGCGCATCTGGTCCGGAGTCTTTAAAACGATATTATGTAATGCTGAAACGATCAATAAGTGTTGGCAGGAAAAAAAACCCTATTTTTTTTTGCCACGGATTAAAAGCTTACAAGATTGGATCCATTCAAGGTGAAGATCCCATCATATCAGATAAGTTTTTCTTTTTGTTTTTTGTTTTTTCAATTTTACTGTATTTAATGTAAACTTTTTTTTTAACTGTAAACAGGCCCTATTTTTAATTGTATATCTATAACCCCTTTCACATCACTACCACATAATGTTGGAACATTTCCCACACTGGCCAAGGGTATAAATAGGACCCAATAACAGTAGAACTGTCATTAGCGCTGTGATGTCCTGCTAGCAGGTCATGAGTTGAGTCGCTCTGCAGGGGTTTTTTTCTTTTTGCCAAGACCGCTCCCGTGGATTAAAAGCAAGATTGGATCCCATCCAAGGTGGTAAGTATTTTTTTATTTTATTAAGAAGAACCATAAATGGGTGACTCTTTCTGAATAGACTGAAAACCAGTGAATTTAATCTAGATCCCCTGGACGGTTCCTATAGGAATGATATAAAATTTTAGAAATCAAAGCACCTGGTGGACTTTCTTTCAACTTTTGTATCTTTGAACAGGCAGCACTGTAGCATATACAAAAAAAGATGTGAAAAAAGTGTGTGGGGGGGGACACCCTGGCATCCATGGGCATGCTGATGGTTGTAGTTCTACAAGCATCAGCATGCCCTGTTGGGCCGGAATTATTTATTTATTTTAGTCATTGCGGCGGGGGAGGGGCCACTGTGTTTTTTTTTTTACTAATTAACTTATTTTTTTACAGCTTCGGTGAGCTGCTCCTTATGCTTACACCATCCCAGAGATGGTGTAAGTGTACAGCTTGTTAAGCAGCCACCGGACAGCCCTGCACGCAGTATTTAAATGAGAAAAAAATGCCCCATTTCTCATTGAAATATCATGGAACTCCCAGTTCCACAGGCTTAAAGCAGTCGGATGCACAGACAGACGGATGGGTACACTTGCGCCCATCTTTCTGTGCGCGCTCCTGATCTGACATTTTTATTAAATATTTAAAAAAAAAAAAAAAAAGCCTAATCCTTGTTTGGGCTGCACCTGCAATCCACGCGCAGAGCTTATATGGCTCTGAATGCGGGTTTTTAAACTAATGCCAATGTTTTTCAGCTATTTAGGGTTGAAACACACAACTCTGTATAGGCCGAATACTCTAAAACTCTGAATCCAAGCATAACAGTCAACTTGCAGCATAAAATAGTGTTTGCACAGCCCATAAAGGAGTGATATCAGTTACCTAAATATTGAGTCAGCTTGTCACAGAATGACCAGGTTGGGTATCCGTTCTGGGTTCCCTGGCGCTTGCTGGGTATTCAGGTGAGTAACAGCAGTTGGAAGGCCTTATGTAGGATCTGCTCATGGACTAGACAGTATGCAATAGGAACTTGACTGGACCAGGCTGGACTGGACTAGGAAACAGACTGGACCAGACTAAACTTGGAAGCAGAACTGGACTGGATTCAGCTTGGCTGGAAGCAGGCTTGAGGTAGCTGAATAAAAATACAGGGTTGATGCAGGCTTGACTTGAGAGGCAGCTAACTGCCACTGCAGGGTTAGTGGAGCTGAGCTTGGAAAGCAGGCTTGATTACTTGATTAGAGAAGCAGATGAGCTTGGGAATGCAGGCTAGATACTGTTTGGATAAACTGCCTGCTAATGCAAGAAATTCAGAAACCAGGTAACAAGTTAACACACAAGTTATTCTGGCACTGTTTGAACAGTGCTCTGGACTTAAATAACGCACCCTAACCAGGGATTGGTGAATGCTATCATGAGGCCACTGCAGGCAGGATTCGATTGGCTGGCTCAGATCATGTGCTGATTCCAAGATCCCAATGATTTTTGGTCTCCTTATTGACACTAGGAGCAGGGCAATGGCTGGACAGGAGGCTGTCACGTACTGGGAATGGCACCTCCACAAAGGAGAAACACGGGCACAGCCAGAAAGAGCAGCAGACAGATGACACCTGACATGGTTTGTGACAATGCTGTTATTCCCATTTCCCTGTACCCTATACATATCTGTTTTACTCATTAAAAATGAATGATGAGAAAAAACAAGTGTGCGCTATTGTTTTGGGATCAGAAATAGAACACTAACAAAGGCTTGGTTAACGACCAATAGTTTCAGGTGATGCATATACATCCCAATACATTAGATCTTATGGATATAACTGGGAAGGCAGAATGACGACACATATTATTACACGATCTACAACCAAGGGACATTTCTTTTCCTGTCTTGCTTAAACAATGCCAATTTCCCAGAATTATCGCATTCATCATGAAAATAAACTTGAGTCATGGACAAACCCATCATAAGGTCGGTGTGTGATTACCAAAACTAGTGTTTACATATAGACAGCTTTATGTTGCATTATCCCGAGTGAAAAACGGAAGTGTCACAGTCTCTGGGTTTTGGGAACTACTATTTAACTTGTATGCCACGTTTAGAGTTGATTCTTTAGAGTTGATTTAATACCAATTCTTTGAATTATACCTCTTATACACATCGCACAGCGCTTCTCCCTTTATATGATATCTTCTTTGTTTGCTATGTTCTAAGGTTGGGACCCTCTGTATATTTTTGGGCTGCAGCAGTGTGTCATTAGCGCTTTTACGTTGGTATTCACTTTTTTACACTGTTGGGAGGTGTAATACTCACAAAGCAAGCTAGTAATTAGTACCAACTGACAACAGTCTGCTGCGTTTTTTCCATATATATGAAATGTGTGCGAATATATATATATATCACCAAGTAAAACCTTTCCTGCGTTTGTCTTAATGCCAATGTCAATCAGGTGTAAACGCGAAAAGATAAAATCTAGCGTCAGTTGCAATGATTTAACTACTTTCAGATGAAGTAAATACACAATTCAATAACTGAACGCTATAAGGGCTGCTGATAATCACAGTCATCACTACGTATGCCTGTACGTACCTCTATAGATAGCAGCAGAAATGCTCTCTAACAGGTACAATGACTTGTAGATAACATTTATGCATAGATGATAAAACAAAGAGCGCACTTTACCCATAGCTGATAATTAGCTGCAGCTGTTATAATTATGCAATAATATACTCTGAGTTCCACAAAACACAAACAAGTATTTGCTAAAATGTATGTGATAATTGCTACAGCGCTGCTTTAGGATAGAGTTCAAAGATCACCTTTGGAAAGGCTGAAATAATTGTCTATAAGCGCGTCGGTTTGGTGTTGAGATGAGCTCGGTCTCTCCTCTCCTTTGAGCCAGGATATGCAAACCCTTTTCCGTGGACCATTTACATCTGTAGGGTACATACCACTTCTCATAGTAATCTACTTTTATTAAGAAGAACCATAAATGGGTGACTCTTTCTGAATAGACTGAAAACCAGTGAATTTAATCTAGATCCCCTGGACGGTTCCTATAGGAATGATATAAAATTTTAGAAATCAAAGCACCTGGTGGACTTTCTTTCAACTTTTGTATCTTTGAACAGGCAGCACTGTAGCATATACAAAAAAAGATGTGAAAAAAGTGTGTGGGGGGGGACACCCTGGCATCCATGGGCATGCTGATGGTTGTAGTTCTACAAGCATCAGCATGCCCTGTTGGGCCGGAATTATTTATTTATTTTAGTCATTGCGGCGGGGGAGGGGCCGCTGGGAAAGATGTTTATTTAAGTATAATTTAAAAAAAAAATATGACCACTCATTACCCCCCCTCAAATACGTTAACCCCCAATAAGCTTTTATAAGTCACTTACCTTATTGCTGTCTTCCCCTCTCTTTTTCCTCAGCCTCCGTCCTCTGCGGCTCCTCTGCTTCTAATGACACTGGGTCATGCTGATAACGCACACACACAGTGCCCGGACCACTGCGTCCAGGCACTGTGTATGTGACAATACAGTTTCCAGGAATAATACTATTCCCGGACATTGTATCATCTCCGGGAGAAAAGGGTGCTCTACCGGGAGTCTGGAACATTCCGGAAGAGTCGGCAACCATGAGTTACCCAGGTGTGGAAATAATGCATACTTAATATTTCCATACATTTAGTGAAGTGTTTGCAAAGTTTGGCTATTAGCCATGATATTGTGATATGTCACCATTGAATATTTGATTACCGGAGATACTGAGAGTTTTTCTCTCTTTTTATGTAAATGTGTGTATCATGTATCATGTTTTGTCTTTAGTCTGATTTTAAAAGACATACTGCCATGTTCTAATAAAGTTTTCTAAGATTTTGAGAAATTTTGTGATGTGGAGTGCACTTTAACTTTTTTGGTCTTGGAGGATTCACCTCTCTTGTGTGATCCCTCTTATTCTGTTTTACAGACATACCAAAGGTTGGCTGTGGAGTGTTTATCAGCACTTCCTGGCCTTAGACTGTGGCTGGTGCACATAATTAACCCAAAGCTTTGTGTGTATGGATTTAGATTGGGCTCCATGGGCCTGATCCAGAGCTACGAAATTGGCCGATTTCGAGCGAGCGTACGACCGTTTTTTGCGTATTTTCGTACGAAATTTCGCACTGCGCTCGTCGTCTACCACAGCATAACCAGTACACAGTTCACCTGTGTCAGTCTGTCTATGACAACTCCCGTCAGTATAAAAGATCACATCTGCAGTCCACTATTTGTGCATCATGAGCCACATATGGTAAATACAAAGCTGGATTTAGCGTATTACACCTTTTAATCGTGATATTAGCAGGTGCCATAAGAGCTAGTTCCCATCTTGTAAACCGTGCAGAGGAGACGTGTCTAGTCTGAGCAGAATTCAGTAGGGCAGACACAGCATTTGGTACATGAACAGTCAAATCATGGCCTAATACTACATCTTCACTTTTACTGACCAGAAGAGCGGCAGCCGCCACTGCTCTGAGGCATGTCGGGAGTGACTTAGGTACAGTGTCCAGCCGTGCGAATTTTCGTAGCTCTGGATCAGGCCCCATATGTGGGTGCATGCACTTATGTTCATTGAAATTGTTAGCCATTTCTATCCCTCCAGCATAACGCCTCTGAACGCAAGTGGTCACAGTAGCGAGTTACTTTCAGGTCTGAATTGTCAAATTTGCACATACTTCTGTTTATGACAAATGCTATGTTAAGGCACATATAGATATGCTATGTTTATCTCAGTCTGGATGAAGCCCTAAATTTTCAAAAGCAAGAACAAATTTCATCTGAGCAAGCTAGCTTATAACTCAAACCTACTAAATATAGCATAAATATTTATAGAATAATTGATTTAGAGTTAATGACCTCCCAAACCTCATTTGAATTACTTCTGCAATAGGTGGTTATTATGTCTTAGTATTGTTAGTTATATATGTGATGATTGTTCCAGATGTCATCAGCCAAACAAACCTGGGGCCAGATTTACTAAAATGTGGGAAAGGAAAAGTGAAGATGTTGCCCATAGCTTTGATCTAGGCCAGTAGGGAAGATTAATTTTATTTAAAATGTAGACTTCTGTGCCAAATCCCATCTTACCAGGTTAAAATCAGCCAGCCAGACCTTCTAGACATATAATAGTTAAGTCAAGTGGCAAAAAGGAGTGTGTTTCCCTTACTTCTTGTCATTAACTTGAACTTGACTATTAACTTATACCACTTTCACATCACCATGAAATACCCGGGATTTTCGCCAAAAAGGTCCCACGATGGTCAGCGAGCCTTTCGCTGACATAGTTCGGCTATGCAATCCTGACACATGCACAGTAGATGCCTTTTGGGACTTGTAAAATGTCAAGTCTCAAAAGGCAAAATCACTGCAAATGCACCGGGATTAGAGCCAGACTGTCAGGTAAGTTTTAAAGCTTTGTTCTATATTTTTTGTGGTTTTTTTTTTAAACTGAATAGGTTTAATATATAACATTTTATTAAAACTAGTTAATATATTTTTTTAATATTTTTTTTTACTTAGATTTTAATGTTTTATTTTACTTAACTGTATTCCAGTGGTCTCCCGATATGCGCCCCCCTCTTCCTCCCCTATTAGGGGGAGGAAATGGGGTTTACATGGGGAGGCCGCTGGAATACTTACCCTAACGCCATCTTCAGATGGCGTTTTTTAACGTGTCGGCGTGGATTGTTAAAATCCGCGCTGACACTTAGTAAATACCGGCCCGCATTCATTAAAGCGGGCCGGTGATCGGGACCGTTATTGCTATTGGCGCCATGGTTTCCATGGCGATGATAGCTTTGTAAATATGGATTTCTTCAATTTCATATGATAAAGCCTGTTTTCAACTACTTAGTTCCATACACCTAGAGATCTGTCCAACAGGGTGGCACATCCCCTCTTCCCACTCTATAGGATAAGTTGGGGGGAACATTTAAATTTTACAGTAAGGGCAGGGTTTACCATTTTTGCGGATCAGTGGTCATATGTCCCAATGAGCCACACAAGTGATTTAAGGCTGTCTTATGGCAGTGTAACTGTCCTAAAGTCTGCACGAAAGAGGGATCATAGTCTGTGTGATCTCCGTGTGTGCAGTAAATGTACGGAGGTCAGAATATGACCTTTAAATTGCATTCTGCTGCTAGACTGATTTTCCTTGCATAATGCTCTTCTACAGCTGGTCCACTCTGTCAATATCTACAATAATTGCCTGTATTTTACTGAATCAAATCAGAATCCTCACTCATATCAAGATATATCCTTGTTCACTCTCTCAGATCTTCATATGACACACAGCTTTCCTCTACACTAAACAAATGCACTGATTCCTGGTTACAGGACTTCTCCCGGGCTGCACCCACACTCTGGAATAACCTTCCTCACCCATTAACGCTATCCTCTACCCTCCAAACTTTTAAACATTCCCTTAAAACACACCTTTTTAGACAACTTAATTTCTCAACCTACTTCTTAACATTTGTCCACTACAACTACTTTTCTTTTCAGTATTTTTCCTGTTACATGATTAACACATACATGAACGCTTTATTTTTCTATATATTCTAAACTTACCCTTATTTCTGCTACTAACACTGCCATGTGACTGGATCATACAGAACACTGAGCACTTTTACCATACAACCTGGCTGGTCCTTTGTGTGATATATAGATCTTACCATTATGTATACATCCCTTAATGTCCTATAGACTGTAAGCTTGTGGGCAGAGAGCTTTTACCCACCCAGACTGTTTGTGACTACCCAGACATGTTATAATTATTGTAATGGGCTACGTAATAAGATGGCGCTTTATAAAAACTTGTAAATAACTAAATAAACCAACTCATTCTGCTCAGAAAAATGTTGAGTATGTTCACTGAAGACTTCTGGCACTTGTTCACAACAGCTGAAGAACTCAACATTTGGGGTTCAATATCTTAAGTCTTGAAATTGGATTTAGAGTTTGTGTCAGTACAAGAACAAAAAATGCATTGCACTGGTCAAGGTTCTAATAAACCTCAAATAAAGAGGTTATTGTTTAGGAATGAAGAGTATATAATGAAAAAGAAATTAGGATCCTTTTCTAACCTGCACTCAAACTCCTGTGTAAGGACAATGACAACAATTGCAGGTAAATTGAATGTAATATAATTAATTATGATGTATAATAAGTACAGTGGTGGTATTCAGCATGTGAATGTATATTCCTGTCAGTGAATTGATATATGTCATTTGTTAATTATTTCTCCAAGGTTTTTATAAGTAGATTGCTAAAAATGTCAGCATGAATGAGATAATAGAACAGTTCTTAGATTTCCAATAAATGTAACACTCTACAGGAAAGAAAGTGGTGAGGAAAATGCCCTGCATATTGAGAGTTTAAAAATTACTTGTAATCCATACATACCAGAGGCAGGCATATTACATTTTAACAATATTAGTAATTATACAGCCTGTTTCACTCAATCTAGAGAGAGAGAGAGAGAGAGAGAGAGAGAGAGAGAGACGAAAGAGGAAGGAGAAAGAGATAGAGAAGGAGAATAGAGTGATGGAAAGAGAGAGAAGAGAGTAGGAGGGAGAATGAGAGAGGGAGTGCAACAAAGAGAGAGACATGGAGCAACAGAGAAAGCAGAGACAAGGAGAGAGAGAGTGTGAGCAGGGCCAGCGAAACCCGGTAAGCGGGGTAAGCGTGGAAGGGGGGCGCTAAGCCAGAGAGGCGCTCCCCTCCGCCTGCTATCCCCCTTTGCCATAGGTGTCGGATACGACGCTATGGAGACCGGCAGGCAGCTCATACAGGAGATTCCTGCATGAGCTGCTGCGCAGTTACACGGAGCGGCTGATATCAGCTGCTTTGTGTAACTGCCTC
>WWET01000054.1:1367715-1381885 GCA_011038615.1 Limnodynastes dumerilii
ACATGATTAAAGTACTGGGGGAAGGCAGGAGACACATGATGGGAGTACTGGGAGTGTGGCTGGGGGGGCTGCAGGCACAAAATGGGGATACTGGGTTTACATTAGTCAACAGTTTAACAGAATGATTTTTTTAAATAACATTACTATAGCTGTTGTCACAATTTAGGGGCTACTAAGAGGCAACAGCGGTGAGTACTTCAGAGGTTGCCTTCTCACTGGTTAAGTTTTACTAATACTTTTAGAACAGGCATAAAAAGGCTTGTGAATCCCTCCCCGAGACACCTCTCTTAAAAACCAGGATCTCTCCATCTCTTTATTAAAGTAAGACCCTAAATCAGACCACTCCCACCTCCATAATATTACACCCAAGATCATACATTTCACTTTCTTATTATAAAAGATCCCCACACCTTCTCATTAATCATCAGGGCACAGATCTGATCTTTCACCTCCTTAAAAATAAAAATCAGACTTCCTCTTTTCCTCATTAAAAGTCAGACCTGTGGTGTCCTGAGACTCCTTCCTGTATTAATCAGCATGCTGGCAGCCTGCAAACTTCTGGAGTGGCAGCTGGGAAGCAGGGAGAGGATTCTCCCTGGCTGTTCAGCCTGTGTATAACCTGCAGTCATTTGCAGCCGGGAAGAATCAAGCCGGGAAGTGCCAGTCAAGCACTTTGGGTACAGTGTGGGTGTCATAGGGCCCCCTTTTTTTGGTGCTTGTGTGCACTGCACACCCTGCAGCCACATACATTGTTTTATCACATAGCTGAGCGCTCCATACAGAAATACCAAACTGATTGGAGATAGAAAACACTTTAATGTGAAAATCATAAACCTGACTTCATAAAACATATGAGATTCACCCCATGTCAGATAACTTGATGATCCACAAGTATAATATATCCTGACAAATTGACAATTAGATGACAGAAACATAAATTTATTGAGGACATAGTGAGAACACAGACAATATTTTAGATTTTGTAAACTAATAGGATTATTAATGTCAGTTATATTTTATTAAATAAATAAATAAATATTACATTATTTGAATATTAAAGGCTACTCTTAGCTACTTATCAGCCATGAACACAAGTGACATAAAAAAGTCATTATTATCTTACCTAAGAGACAGCATGTAATCATGTTTATAGGGAAAGTAGTTTCCTGGCTCATTGCAGCAATATTTTAAGTCCACAAATCCACAGCAATATATCAGATCTATAGTGTCTTCCTTGCGGGGGCACCCAAAGTCCCCTATTAGTGTGTTGTTGGAGGTGTAGTAGCTGGTACAAGTCTCAGGCAGGTTCCTTGTCATACTGAGAGGACCGATGCTTTCAGTGTTATCTCCCAGGTTGCCGGTGAAACTAGTGCTAACCTTTCTTTCTCTGAAACCTCTGTGTAAGTCTTGCAGTCATTATAGCTTTATATACTTTCAGAACTCTAAGTGAATTTGAAAAATAGCTTTACAGTGCCATCTGCTGGCAATCTGAACTCCCTGTGCATAATATGGATGGTATACTATGTACAGTCCACTTATCTTAGTAAAAAATGTTATAAGGCAGAATATCCAGCTCAGGATCGCAAATATATTTACAAATTTTTATGTTTAGGGCCATATTTTACAAGATATGAGGCATTGTGGGGAAAATATTTATTTGGTCTTACCACAGACTGGTACATGTTTAGAACAGTGAATATTATCAGATGTGGATTAGGAAGAGATCCTTCCAACACCACAAGTTAATTTTTATTGGTAATACCTTGAGATAGCATTAGCGTAAGTGGGCACAATCCAAAATCATTATACTTTTATTTGATAAATAGCCACTCCATTGAGAAACCAATAGGAACACCTGTGCAGGAAGAAGCAGTAATAATAGCAGAGCCATAACTAGAAATTTTAGCGCCTGGGACAAAAAGTAAAAATTGTGCCCCTTGACCCTGAATTTCAAGCCAATTTAACCATATATATTAACTTACAGGTGCCCCCTTAAGATTTGCGCCCTGTGCAGCTGCCCCTTCTGCACACCTCTAGTTACGGCCCTGAATAATAGCAATAACTGCTCGTAATAACGGAATAATTAATGTAGTTGTCTAGAGTTCTTAGAGGGTAATGAGTATAGATTGGGATTGGTCAGTAGTACTTTTATTCCAGAGGCGTAGCTACTGGGGGTGCAAAAGGTGCAGATGCTATGGGGCCCAAAGGAGAGGGGACACAAACAATCTTTCAGGAGCTAACAGCTTAAAACAGCTCTTTGCTGCTGAGCGTTGCAGCGTGCACTTAAACGACCGATTTTTTTATGTTATATAAATGAGAATTGACAATAATTTGCAACAGAGCTATTTTTTCAATAAATGTATTATTGCAAATCACATTAATTAATTAATTCATTCATTCATTCATTCAGTATTAACCATTACTGAATGAGACAAACCTTTATAGAATATAACTAGAATATCAGGATCAGACATGTATACACTCACACACACACACTCAAGCCATGTAAAACTGATATTCATCAAGGCAAATGCATGGCAGAGTAAAATCACGAACGCTTGTGTATTTACACATATTGGGACGTTACAAAACTACTGCGCAGGCGCAGCAGCACATTTCTCAAAACTCCGGCCTCAATTGCCATGCGGCCGGAGCTCTGAATACGGCCCATTGACATTGACATGTATACACACATATATTTACATGTATTTACACATATAGGGGTAGATCCAGACCTAAGTGCTTGTTATGTCTCATTGCGTAGCGTATTTTCTATGCACTCTCCTAGGTACGCTGTTGATACGTGGCTGACACGTACGTTAAGAGTTACGTGGTGTAACATCTGCCATGCGCATGTGCAGTAAATACTAATGGGCGATTTTACGTCAGCGGCTAGTGTAAAATCGTTCGCGTATGTAGTTTAGGCCCATAGACATGTACACACATATGTAAAATGTATACAATATTTTATAAAACACTCATCTTTTTAAATAATCTCAGTATAAAGCTGCTGCTTTGCCCTGATTGTAATGAATGAACCTGCAGCAGGCTGGAGCGATGAGGGAAAAACATACAGACTTCCCACAGTACAATAGTTTCTGCATGGCCAGATCATACAGTTTATAATCCAATTCTGTGGCCTGCCCACGCATCTGTGACCCTTACATTATCAGCTCAGTCCAGACCTGACAAATGACACTTCCAACATCTTCCAAAGGTTGTGCTTGAAAAAGGAAAGGATTTAGTATTATTATTTATCAATTTAATTACAAGTTTTTATATACCGCGAGAGATGGGAGTTTGTGGGATCTCCCAGACGGGGGCGCTTATAACCCTAGTGATACCGAAAAAGGGGGTTTCCTTAAAAATTGTAATTGTTAATAAAACTGGCTGGGTATTTAAATAAGGATATATGATAGGGAAAAGAGAGGTATATAATATGTATTATCAACACCGCAGCTCTAAAGGGAGAGACTCACATCTCCACAAAATAAAGAACATAAAAGAGTAAATAGAGCGCTGGTGTGGTAATGATAGTTTATAAAAAAAAAATTTGAAAAGGAAAATGAAAAAGGTATACAAAAATAATATTCAGTATTAAAAATATAGATGATACAAAGGCACCTACAGTTGAATATTTGCTAGAAATACAAAAATCACATTACCTCCAGCTCTCAGAAATAGTATGTTTGATAAAACTCATTTTGTGGGAGACTTTTTTTAACCACCCCACAACACTCTATTTGAACTATTTTCAATATACCCTGGCTCTTCTTTAATTGGAACCCCTAATACTATCAGTCACCGCTTCGTATGCGGTTGGACATCAGCTTCAAGCTCCAAGATTTAATGGACATGTCAATCTAGCTTCCATTGTTCCAACTTCTCAGAATTTTAACAATACCAAATTATGGAATTACTTACCAGAGGCACACTGATCTGCTATCAATCTACAATACTCTCCATAGGTTACTACGGTATTGTGAGTAAAAATCATTGGAATATAAGACTATTCATCGTATGCTTTCTCTATTATTAAGGATGGAAACATATTTTTTAAGACTGAGGATTTAGTACTTCATGATAATATTGTTATTCTTATCAACTGGACATACCTCGATTACACTATGTAATTTCATCTCTGCGGGTAGTGACCTGTCATCCTACATGGAGATTTTTAACATTATTTATACTCCACTCCACTGTGGATTACACTAATTTCGGTCAGCTATTCGTTGCGCCAGGTGGCCTTGTTTATTGCTCTTTTTTATTGATGGGGCATGTGGGCATGTCTGGGAGCAGCAGCTGTGAGAAGCGCTGCTCCACAGCAGCCATTTTGGAGATTTTAAGGGGTGTCTCCTAGGTAAGTTTGGCTCTCAATTTATAAACATATATATGTGACCCAACACTGGGACTCTCATTGTTAGAGTTAGGACCACCATATACAGAAAGGCTTTGACGGTGGCTGGTGGCTTATCCCATATTTGATCAAATATGTATAACGAACATTTCTGTGTTTTATTTTACAGATAGAACAGTATAGTCTGTTACTGGTTTATGGCAGTGTGCTGGGGCTTTATTTTCCCCTTTGTTTCTGTGACTAGCAGATTAACCCCTGCCTTTCATGCACCTGTTTAACATTTACCTATAAATTGATTGAGCAACTTCCATTCTGTGTTTATTCTCTTTTATTGATGTTTGACCCAGCTGGTGGATCTGTACCTATTGCTATCAAGTATTGTATTAGTAAACTCTGATTGTACCTATTGGATTCTGTTTACTTTCCGGTTATATAATCATATCCATATACAGCCTGTTTAGTTCTATTAATTAGAGTCAGGTATTTGAATGCTACACCAGCTGTTTGTATGTACCGAGAGTAATGTGATTTGATGTATTTCTAGCAAATATTCAACTATAGGTGCCTTCGTATCATCTATACTTTTAATACTATATATTATTTTTTGTATACCTTTTTCATTTTCCCTTTCAAATGTTTTTTTTTATTAACCTCTATTATTACCACACCAGTGCTCTATTTACTCTTGTATGTTTTTTGATATACCGTCATCATATTACGTAGCACTTTACAATTTTTAAGCATTCATTTACATCAGTCCCTGTCCCATTGGTACTTACAGTCTAAAGTTTCTAACACTAGCATGTTTTTGGAGATTGTGGGAGGAAACCCACACAGACATGGGGAGAACATACAAATTCCACACAGATATAGCCCTGTCCAGGAATCAAAATAACAATCACAGTGTTGTGAGGTACCTGAACCACCTAACGTACAGTATGGTGTGCTAATGGACTGTGTACCAATCCAGACTTTTGAGTTAACACAATTTTAAGTGCACACCAGTCTGAAAAATTTAAGGGTAGTTTTTGTATGACGGGAATAGTTAGCAATGTGTTTGATCGGATGTGTGGATATAGTGGGGTCAAATAACAGAACCCTGCATATATTGTGTATGGAAACTCCGAATGCAGCTAAATTGTGTCTTTGGATCCAGTCCTCTGCATTGACCTCTTTTTAAAAAGTCGTCTCCTGTTGTAAATACTATATGCAGGGGATATATCAAAATATATTAGGTATCATCATTGTAATATAAACATGATGGCTTAAATGTGAATAGATTGTTCATAGATTGTAATTAGTGGATTCGTCACAGATGTCAGTTCATGTCAAAACAGATCATGTTAAGTAGCTTTAACTAAGCAGATTGTATTACTGATTGCATCATAAAAGGTGTTTGTGATGTCACTCTGCTAGGGTTAGAGTCAGTGCCAGTCAATCAGTCTACTGTTTGGGTACAAAGATGTACTATAAACGTTTTTTAAAACCTACTAGATTTCACATGACATGGATCATTATAATGTAGGGTAAGTGTTTTTTATAAAGTATTTTGAAAAATGAAATAACATAAAAAAAACCTGATTTTAGATAAATGTAAAAATATAGTCAGTTACAACATCACTATTCTAAATGCTAGCTTTTGTTTTTAGTCTATGTTGGTTTCTATGTGACATATTACTACTTACTACAAGGGCGTAACTACAGGGGGTTCAAAGGGTTCAGATGCTGCGGGGCCCAGCAGTTTAGGGGGCCCGCAGCACACATATTCATACCTTCCAAATGTCCCGATTTCCATGGGACAGTCCCGATTTCTGTGCACTGTCCCGCTGTCCCGCCCGTTGTCCTGTTTGTCCCGATAATCAAAGAAGAGGGTTTTTTTGTTTGTTTATTTGAGCTGCAATGAGTCAGTTGTCCAGCAGGTGGCAATCTGAGAGAGAAAACTCCGCACACAGGAAATCACCACTGCAGAGATTCTGAGAGTCCCCAGCAAGGGCGTAATTACAGGGGGTTCAAAGGGTTCAGCTGCTGCGGGGCCCAGCAGTTTATGGGGCCCGCAGCACACATATTCATACCTTCCAACTGTCCCGATTTCCGTGGGACAGTCCTGATTTCTGTGCACTGTCCCGCCCGTTGTCCTGTTTGTCCCGCTAAGCAAAGAAGAGGGTTTTTTTTGTTTATTTATTTGAGCTGCAATGAGCCAGTTGTCCAGCAGGTGGCACTGTGACAATCTGAGAAAGAAAACTCTGCACACAGGAAATCACCACTGCGGAGTTTCTGAGTGTCCCCAGCCAGCATCCAACGTGTCTCCCCTGCTGCCACTACCCTGCTCTGGACTGGTGAGTAGCCTGGGGGCCCCTACTAACTACTATATGCTTTGATTGTCCTATCTGCATGGGCTGTGGAGGGATACAGACAGTGAAAGGACCAGGGAGACCAACAGCCATAACAAGGGCCCTGGCATGCCAAGTGCAGTCAGCATCTTGAGTAGCTCAAGGGTTAATTAACTTTTATTTTTGGGGCAGTCAGTATCATTAGCTGGCACTAGGCTTCATCAAACATGTGGAAGCTGGACAAATAATAAAGGGGCAGACATATGGAGACCTGGACAAATAATAAAGGGGAAAACATACCGAGGCTGGATAAATAAAGGGGCACACATATGGAGGCTGGATAAATAATAAAGGGGCAGACATATGGAGACCTGGACAAATAATAAAGGGGAAAACATACCGAGGCTGGATAAATAAAGGGGCACACATATGGAGGCTGGATAAATAATAAAGGGGCAGACATATGGAGACCTGGACAAATAATAAAGGGGAAAACATACCGAGGCTGGATAAATAAAGGGGCACACATATGGAGGCTGGATAAATAATAAAGGGGCAGACATATGGAGACCTGGACAAATAATAAAGGGGAAAACATACCGAGGCTGGATAAATAAAGGGGCACACATATGGAGGCTGGATAAATAATAAAGGGGCAGACATATGGAGACCTGGACAAATAATAAAGGGGAAAACATACCGAGGCTGGATAAATAAAGGGGCACACATATGGAGGCTGGATAAATAATAAAGGGGCAGACATATGGAGACCTGGACAAATAATAAAGGGGAAAACATACCGAGGCTGGATAAATAAAGGGGCACACATATGGAGGCTGGATAAATAATAAAGGGGCAGACATATGGAGACCTGGACAAATAATAAAGGGGAAAACATACCGAGGCTGGATAAATAAAGGGGCACACATATGGAGGCTGGATAAATAATAAAGGGGCAGACATATGGAGACCTGGACAAATAATAAAGGGGAAAACATACCGAGGCTGGATAAATAAAGGGGCACACATATGGAGGCTGGATAAATAATAAAGGGGCAGACATATGGAGACCTGGACAAATAATAAAGGGGAAAACATACCGAGGCTGGATAAATAAAGGGGCACACATATGGAGGCTGGATAAATAATAAAGGGGCAGACATATGGAGACCTGGACAAATAATAAAGGGGAAAACATACCGAGGCTGGATAAATAAAGGGGCACACATATGGAGGCTGGATAAATAATAAAGGGGCAGACATATGGAGACCTGGACAAATAATAAAGGGGAAAACATACCGAGGCTGGATAAATAAAGGGGCACACATATGGAGGCTGGATAAATAATAAAGGGGCAGACATATGGAGACCTGGACAAATAATAAAGGGGAAAACATACCGAGGCTGGATAAATAAAGGGGCACACATATGGAGGCTGGATAAATAATAAAGGGGCAGACATATGGAGACCTGGACAAATAATAAAGGGGAAAACATACCGAGGCTGGATAAATAAAGGGGCACACATATGGAGGCTGGATAAATAATAAAGGGGCAGACATATGGAGACCTGGACAAATAATAAAGGGGAAAACATACCGAGGCTGGATAAATAAAGGGGCACACATATGGAGGCTGGATAAATAATAAAGGGGCAGACATATGGAGACCTGGACAAATAATAAAGGGGAAAACATACCGAGGCTGGATAAATAAAGGGGCACACATATGGAGGCTGGATAAATAATAAAGGGGCAGACATATGGAGACCTGGACAAATAATAAAGGGGAAAACATACCGAGGCTGGATAAATAAAGGGGCACACATATGGAGGCTGGATAAATAATAAAGGGGCAGACATATGGAGACCTGGACAAATAATAAAGGGGAAAACATACCGAGGCTGGATAAATAAAGGGGCACACATATGGAGGCTGGATAAATAATAAAGGGGCAGACATATGGAGACCTGGACAAATAATAAAGGGGAAAACATACCGAGGCTGGATAAATAAAGGGGCACACATATGGAGGCTGGATAAATAATAAAGGGGCAGACATATGGAGACCTGGACAAATAATAAAGGGGAAAACATACCGAGGCTGGATAAATAAAGGGGCACACATATGGAGGCTGGATAAATAATAAAGGGGCAGACATATGGAGACCTGGACAAATAATAAAGGGGAAAACATACCGAGGCTGGATAAATAAAGGGGCACACATATGGAGGCTGGATAAATAATAAAGGGGCAGACATATGGAGACCTGGACAAATAATAAAGGGGAAAACATACCGAGGCTGGATAAATAAAGGGGCACACATATGGAGGCTGGATAAATAATAAAGGGGCAGACATATGGAGACCTGGACAAATAATAAAGGGGAAAACATACCGAGGCTGGATAAATAAAGGGGCACACATATGGAGGCTGGATAAATAATAAAGGGGCAGACATATGGAGACCTGGACAAATAATAAAGGGGAAAACATACCGAGGCTGGATAAATAAAGGGGCACACATATGGAGGCTGGATAAATAATAAAGGGGCAGACATATGGAGACCTGGACAAATAATAAAGGGGAAAACATACCGAGGCTGGATAAATAAAGGGGCACACATATGGAGGCTGGATAAATAATAAAGGGGCAGACATATGGAGACCTGGACAAATAATAAAGGGGAAAACATACCGAGGCTGGATAAATAAAGGGGCACACATATGGAGGCTGGATAAATAATAAAGGGGCAGACATATGGAGACCTGGACAAATAATAAAGGGGAAAACATACCGAGGCTGGATAAATAAAGGGGCACACATATGGAGGCTGGATAAATAATAAAGGGGCAGACATATGGAGACCTGGACAAATAATAAAGGGGAAAACATACCGAGGCTGGATAAATAAAGGGGCACACATATGGAGGCTGGATAAATAATAAAGGGGCAGACATATGGAGACCTGGACAAATAATAAAGGGGAAAACATACCGAGGCTGGATAAATAAAGGGGCACACATATGGAGGCTGGATAAATAATAAAGGGGCAGACATATGGAGACCTGGACAAATAATAAAGGGGAAAACATACCGAGGCTGGATAAATAAAGGGGCACACATATGGAGGCTGGATAAATAATAAAGGGGCAGACATATGGAGACCTGGACAAATAATAAAGGGGAAAACATACCGAGGCTGGATAAATAAAGGGGCACACATATGGAGGCTGGATAAATAATAAAGGGGCAGACATATGGAGACCTGGACAAATAATAAAGGGGAAAACATACCGAGGCTGGATAAATAAAGGGGCACACATATGGAGGCTGGATAAATAATAAAGGGGCAGACATATGGAGACCTGGACAAATAATAAAGGGGAAAACATACCGAGGCTGGATAAATAAAGGGGCACACATATGGAGGCTGGATAAATAATAAAGGGGCAGACATATGGAGACCTGGACAAATAATAAAGGGGAAAACATACCGAGGCTGGATAAATAAAGGGGCACACATATGGAGGCTGGATAAATAATAAAGGGGCAGACATATGGAGACCTGGACAAATAATAAAGGGGAAAACATACCGAGGCTGGATAAATAAAGGGGCACACATATGGAGGCTGGATAAATAATAAAGGGGCAGACATATGGAGACCTGGACAAATAATAAAGGGGAAAACATACCGAGGCTGGATAAATAAAGGGGCACACATATGGAGGCTGGATAAATAATAAAGGGGCAGACATATGGAGACCTGGACAAATAATAAAGGGGAAAACATACCGAGGCTGGATAAATAAAGGGGCACACATATGGAGGCTGGATAAATAATAAAGGGGCAGACATATGGAGACCTGGACAAATAATAAAGGGGAAAACATACCGAGGCTGGATAAATAAAGGGGCACACATATGGAGGCTGGATAAATAATAAAGGGGCAGACATATGGAGACCTGGACAAATAATAAAGGGGAAAACATACCGAGGCTGGATAAATAAAGGGGCACACATATGGAGGCTGGATAAATAATAAAGGGGCAGACATATGGAGACCTGGACAAATAATAAAGGGGAAAACATACCGAGGCTGGATAAATAAAGGGGCACACATATGGAGGCTGGATAAATAATAAAGGGGCAGACATATGGAGACCTGGACAAATAATAAAGGGGAAAACATACCGAGGCTGGATAAATAAAGGGGCACACATATGGAGGCTGGATAAATAATAAAGGGGCAGACATATGGAGACCTGGACAAATAATAAAGGGGAAAACATACCGAGGCTGGATAAATAAAGGGGCACACATATGGAGGCTGGATAAATAATAAAGGGGCAGACATATGGAGACCTGGACAAATAATAAAGGGGAAAACATACCGAGGCTGGATAAATAAAGGGGCACACATATGGAGGCTGGATAAATAATAAAGGGGCAGACATATGGAGACCTGGACAAATAATAAAGGGGAAAACATACCGAGGCTGGATAAATAAAGGGGCACACATATGGAGGCTGGATAAATAATAAAGGGGCAGACATATGGAGACCTGGACAAATAATAAAGGGGAAAACATACCGAGGCTGGATAAATAAAGGGGCACACATATGGAGGCTGGATAAATAATAAAGGGGCAGACATATGGAGACCTGGACAAATAATAAAGGGGAAAACATACCGAGGCTGGATAAATAAAGGGGCACACATATGGAGGCTGGATAAATAATAAAGGGGCAGACATATGGAGACCTGGACAAATAATAAAGGGGAAAACATACCGAGGCTGGATAAATAAAGGGGCACACATATGGAGGCTGGATAAATAATAAAGGGGCAGACATATGGAGACCTGGACAAATAATAAAGGGGAAAACATACCGAGGCTGGATAAATAAAGGGGCACACATATGGAGGCTGGATAAATAATAAAGGGGCAGACATATGGAGACCTGGACAAATAATAAAGGGGAAAACATACCGAGGCTGGATAAATAAAGGGGCACACATATGGAGGCTGGATAAATAATAAAGGGGCAGACATATGGAGACCTGGACAAATAATAAAGGGGAAAACATACCGAGGCTGGATAAATAAAGGGGCACACATATGGAGGCTGGATAAATAATAAAGGGGCAGACATATGGAGACCTGGACAAATAATAAAGGGGAAAACATACCGAGGCTGGATAAATAAAGGGGCACACATATGGAGGCTGGATAAATAATAAAGGGGCAGACATATGGAGACCTGGACAAATAATAAAGGGGAAAACATACCGAGGCTGGATAAATAAAGGGGCACACATATGGAGGCTGGATAAATAATAAAGGGGCAGACTCCCAAGTCTAAATAACAGAGTGATAGTAAAGCTGGTCAGTATCTGTGTGCAGTAAGCAATTTAAAGATATATCCCTGCATGCAAAGTATACAATTAATTTGACTCCCCCTGAATTCAACATGGTTTAGCCCAGGTGTAACTAATGCTGCAAACAGTATTAGAGATGAGAGGTGATGTTTCCTATCCCAAGTCTAAATAACAGAGTGATAGTAAAGCTGGTCAGTATCTGTGTGCAGTAAGCAATTTAAAGATATATCCCTGCATGCAAAGTATACAATTAATTTAATTTGACTTGAATTCAACATGGTTTAGCCCAGGTGTAACTAAGTTCATGCACTTAACAAGGTCTGGATCCAGCCCATTGATATAAGTGAAAGGAGCTATCATATCCAACCACTTTCCTTCTCTGCTGTAACCTATATGTTTTGATCATTTTGTTTTTCTGGGTATGTTTTATAATGCAGGCCATGCGCTAATTTTGTTAGAAATGATAACATTTTTCATGCATTGATTTAGTTACTTTTATCCATCATTAAATATCTTTAATTTACATGGTAATTGTTATAGTGTTTATACCTGCCAGCATCATATATTTATTGAATAGAGTCTTATCACTTAGTTGGATACTGAATTAAGGATAATGCTTTCGGTGCATTATCGGCTGAATAACAGAGGATTAATGTTCAAAATAGGCTGAAATTACAAAATAACTATTGGCGACGGCGATTAGGGATAGAATGTGGCGGCAGCAGTGGAAATAGTGTTAGGGCTTAATGGGAAAGTTAGGATTAGGCTGCGGGGCATGGAGGGTGAGGGTTAGGCTGTGAAGCATGGAGGTTTAGGGTAAGTACTTACATTTCACCATTCACAGCATTCTGAATTTGTCTGGCCGCTGTGAAGCACTTTTCTTCATGGAGATGTCTTGCAATGACATCCCTGTCACTATTCAAAGTAAATATTCGGAAAGAAGCCCTAACCACACCCGCAGCTCTTTATATCACTCACTCGTAAAGATCTGTTTAAATCGGTAATAATCTTCAATTCATGTACAAAACCTAGAGCCATTACAATGAATTATCAATTTCTCCAAGACCCACTACAACATCCACAATACATTCAGGAATGTCTTACTAGAATCAATTCTTTCCCTCATCAACAACTTAAAAGATCTTATAGACAATAAATTCTCTTAGATTATCTCACATGGGCTTCATTGATATTCCCTATTATTTTCTTTAAAAATTACCTCTATTGTTGGGGCGAATTCAGAGATCCGTTTTTTTTATGTGTGCATTTATACACACGGCCTGAGCAAGCCAACACCCACCAACACCCACGACACTCCCCTCTCCCTGAGGTTGGGGACTTACGAGTCCATAGACCCCTCTGTTCTTTCCGTGTGTACTTACGTGTGTATATGTGCTCCGTCCGTGCGATTCTTGATAACCGCGTCTCCATGCGTTCATTTAAATGCCCCCCCACCCACTTTTATGTACATTTTCCTATGCGTCGGATTTCCGTGTGTATGTCCCCAAGTGCGATTCACATGTACGTCCGTGCGTATAGTCAACATAAACTACGTAACTAAAGTTACTTTGCATGCACAGTTGATTTGATCCGCACATAACTCCCCTCAAAAACGGATCTCTGAATACGCCCCGTTGTCTTCTAATAAAAAAAACTCACAGAAGATCGTTTAATAAATTATTTAGTTACCATTGACTCCAGTATGGTCAGTTTTTAGAAAACTTCCCATAAATCAGTTTTTTTTAAAGGATGTAGAAAATTACTTTTAGAAAACTTCCCATAAATCAGTTTTTTTTAAAGGATGTAGAAAATTACTTTTAATCTTAAACTCAGACTTGGATCAACTTTCTCCCCTCATCCTTTTTTTACCTTTGAGAAAAAAATTACTCCATATATTAATTTCACTGTATGGGAAACTTATCCTGTATAAATATACTACCAATTCCAAGAGAAAATACACTTTACATCATACAACATGGTTTGCTTTATGTATTATCATGTATGATCCTTTAATATTTCAACCTTTATTTCAGCTAAGATAAACACAACTCTCTCTCTTACAAAAACACTTCATATCTAAATAATCTTTTA
>WWET01000055.1:16152-29151 GCA_011038615.1 Limnodynastes dumerilii
AGGCTGGCTGCAGGCTCTACAACAGAGATTATCGCCCCAGTGTATGGTGCCGATATCGGGACTTTTCCCCAGGGGAAAATCGTCCCGTTTATCGGCAGCCACATGCTGGGAGCGATAATCGCTCTAGTGTGTGCCCAGCATTACAATGAAAATCTGGCAAAGGATGACAACAAACAGTATTGTCAATTGCTTAAATCCATTACCACATTTTCGTTCCAACAGACAGATCTTTCAGATAATCTGCCAAATAATTGTATAGTGTGTCATGTGACCAAGGCAGGTTAGGGGAACACAAGTTGTAGGAGCAAGTAGCTTCTGCAATGGTGCCCTCACCATTCTCGTCTGAAAGCGCAGTGGGTATGTGTGTCAGTAAAAACATGAGTTTTAACTCCAGCGGGTGACCAGCTATAAATGTGATAAGAGGATAATGAAAGCAAACTTTACTGAAAAGCCATCAATTCTATTAATAATTGCAAATATTAACAGCATTTAACAAGCCAATAGGTTAAAACATAAATAAAATAATGGTTTGGATTTATACACCAGTGACAATAATCATTGTCATGCCCACAATACAGGGAATTATAGTGAGATTGTGAACAATGGATCTTCCATAAAAAGGACCAATAAAATTTCCCCATGCTGTAAGCTCATAACACACACATCTGATTGGCTCTTAAAAGTTATAACATATATGGGAACAAGGCTCAGTTTTATGATAAATGATATTTGTGGCAGGGCTAATAATGCATTTTGTCATTTTTAAATGGCTTTTGGCAGTGTTTATGCAACATGGCTTTATAGTGTAAGGTATAGCATAAGGTATACATATCATGCTTACCAGAAGAAATTGACAGCCCAATTTTGCCGATGTTTTGGAATAAATGTGTAAAATGTTATTCTGTCCATAGAAAGTAGTTCGATCTTCATAATGAGTGAGACTCAAATCACTTGAGACATTCTATTCCGGAACACTTATGACACACAGCGCAAATCCATAGAGAGATCGCACTGCAATATACTGGATACTGAGCCTGGTCCTCATCTAGGGAGTTTACCGAATCTCATGCTATATTCTAGAGCAATATTGGGCCACAGGTAATGCATCTACTGTATGAGTGAAGTTGAAAAAATAAATAATAACAAATGATAATGGCAGGCTAAGGAGATGACCGGTAGTTGCAGCAGTAATACACAATTTTGTGTATACATATGTAAATAAACAAAAATAATTTTGCTTCCTACTTTTCTATCACTATCTTGTGTTTCTGGGAGCCATGTTACAAATGCTAAGCTTCTAAAACATTAGGAGATACGTAGAGTGACTTGTAGCTGAAGTGACAGGAGTCCACTATTTTCTATTATTTCCTAGGTGTTTTGCTTCGAATCAGGACAGACCATTATAGTGAATTCTGTGCCAAGAGGAAACCGGAAAAGGCTTTGTACTGTCCCACAGGAAAACCCTAACTAGAAACGTTAAATTACGGTATACGGACGTCTAATTGTGCATCCTTACGAGACCAGGAACAGAGAAAGATCATGAACAGCTGTTAGAGGTTTCCTATACAAATGAAAACTTTGTTTGGGGGGGAGGGGGGATGTTGTACCACAGGGACTCTTGGGTAATGGAGGTTCCCATTAGTGGCCTACCAGCATGATTTGGGGTTGTCTTGTAAAGCAGCTCACAGGTAGATTTCAAAGGAGAACCAATACATCAAAAATTTTCATTTTTTTTTTTTAAGCTAAATTAAAGGTTCTGGTACATTTTAGACCAGTATATTGGAAAAAAAAGTTATTTATGAATGTTAGCAACACTTAAGCAGTGAGCTGTAACATTACAGTATAGAACAAGCCTAAATTAAAACACCAAGTAAAAAAAAACCAAACAAATAATAATAAAAGTAAAATATATTATAAGGTACGGTCCCTCCAAAGCCATTAAAAGAAATAAAAAGCATTCGTTTCTAATTGTTCTGCACAGACTTTAGTCACATTTTAAGGTGGCTCTGAATGAGGTAAGTGTAAAATGAAACACTCATTGTAAGGATAAAGGAATAGAAGGTATTGGTTTCACATTACTAAGGACAAGACATGAATGAACAAGTTCACAAAGCACTTCAGATGAAGTTAAAGGTTTATGGTAATTTTAAACGCCTTTGGCACCAGTGACCTATGGAGAACACTTAGAGGAAGTGCTGGAATATCCTGAGACTTCTCTATGTATAAGCCAATCATCTCTCTCCCTGGAGGGACCGCACCCTTCAACTCTCAAGCACAAAAACCCTGATATATACATAAAAATAAAAACTGACGGCAATGTTCACCCTCAGAGCACCCCCCTGACAAAGCTGGTGTCTAGATGGACAATCAACATCCTCAAGAAAGACATCTCTTTTCGGGTGTTTTCAAAGATAATTCTGGGGTCATCTGATTGGCAGCGCAGGCAATTTGGGGCCATGACCATGGCAAGATTGTTGACATCCATCTTGGTTGTGCCCACATTGGAAGGCTGAGAGAAAACCTGCAATGAAGACATTATTACATCCTATATGTATCAATCAATATGCTATAATATTTATCTCAATAAGTCACATAGGAAATAACAGAACATGGGATTCTTCACTTTAGTTGTATATTTCGTGTATGTAGGAGACTGACTACAAATAGAAGACATTGGCTCCCATTAGCTGAACATCTATTACAATATATAGAACAAACATTGGGGTAGATCTAGACCTACGGGCTAGTTATGTTATATTGCGTATTTTCTAGGCTCTCCCCTTGCTCGTATGTACTTTGGCCATTTTACGCTTCCCAAACCCTACCATAACTTTACAAAGCGTAAGTACCGACGTGCGTAATGGATTTACGTACGTTACGGCCTAACCCGGCCCATACTGTCCAATTTAAACGCCTCCCTCTGCCTACAAAGCGTAACTACAGGTGTCGAACTATGAATGAAGGGGCATTCATAGTTACGCTGATGGTACGTACGTTCAGCGTTACGTGTCGTAAGATCTGCCACGCGCATGGGCAGTAAATACAAATCGCAGATTTTACGTCAGCGGCTAGCATAAAATCGCCAGCGTACGTAGGTTAGGATCTGGCCCATTCTCTGTAATACAGATTACCGCATGAATAGCAATAATAATATCAAAGGATGTCTTTTTTTGTATACAAACTGGTCACTGGCCACTCTTGGATCCTAGATTTCAATTCTTTATACTTTTTACTATTTGGGGCAGACGCAGAATAATATTTTGTACTTTCTTTATACCTCGGTTTTACAAAGAGATACATTTCTCTCACAGACTCACTCTGCCCTCTGCAAGGCATCATCACACAGATGGGGTGATACTCTGAGGTAACATACCTGGAGGAAGTGGATGAGGTAACAGAGCACCAGCCTGTTCAGGTCAGGAAGCTGCTGTACGACAGACACAGCCGCATCAGGATTTTCATAGTTTGTAATGCACTGTTTGTAGAACTGCTGTGGGATTAATGGCTCCTCCAGCTCACGATACCATAGCTTCAATAAAGATGCTTAAAGAACCATAGAAATAACAATGTAATCAGACGGTATTATCGCTGTACTCTGTGCAAATCAAACAAGAGCAAAATGCAACATATTCTCCTCAAGAAAAAATAACTACTAACTAATACTCTGTAACAGATGACATTTTCCTCCTCTACCAGTCACCTGTTTTCCTCATTCTGGATTCTGTCCACATGACTATTATCCATTGCTTCCCATGTAGTCATTCCTAAAGCAGAGGATTAGTTTCCCATGACTAATGATATCGTAAGGAATAAGAAAGAAGTAAATATAATAACTGGGCAAGGACGTAAAGAGGGGGCATGACAATATGTGTCACTATTTCACCAATTATCCAAACTGACTAATTCCTTTCTCTTCTGAAAGTGGCGTTTAGTGGCTCTATGCTGCTGTCATTGTCACACATCGCTGTCATTTCCCTCTCTTATGATTTATCAGTGCTTTCAGTCCTAGGAGTTAGAAGCACAATGCCTGTCAGGGCTTTTCTCTGCAGGGTGTATCTGCCAATGTACAGAGCATTATTTAGTATTTTGAGGTTTCTTTATCTTACCCTATATAAAGAAGCGATTGGAAACTACTATACAAAAACAATGATTTTTTATTTGTTGGGATTATTTACATTAAAAATCACACTGATGAACCCTCTGTGACCTTGACCTTGGCTAAGCCCTTATGTACGATGCAGAGGTGCATGCAGAATATTTAAGATGGGTATCTGGCCACGGATTTAACCTCCATGTGTAGGAGAGAAGGGGGGAATGCCCTGTTCTTCTATGTACATAGGTTAGATCACAAAATACGCACGTTTGCCTCTGCAACTGAGGCCCATTGGGCTGGATCCAGATCTATGCTGCACCGGACCTCTGACACCAGCACCCGCATCTTAAAATTTCCGCACCATAACTAACTCATTACAGTACAAGTCCCATATCTCCTCCCTCTTACTATGCGTCCCCAAAGAACGCATCCTGCTCTGCCGACAAAAACATTACGGAACTCTATGTCCGGATCCGTATTGGAATTGCATAGAATGTGCGCTCCTTACGAGCAGAAAACGACCATTTTGCAGAGGTCCATTATGAACCTGCTATATTTCCAGCAGATACTGTAACTCATTGTTCTTTACTATCCACACAGGAATCTGTACTATTCTCACGCTATCACCGGAGATTGCAGCTTTTCATCGCTATCCTACGATTCGATAACAGCTAAACTGAACACCTGCATCATCAAAGCAGATCTGCATATTTCCAGGCTGAATGGAAAACCCATTACATCACCAGGACATTCCATGCCTAAGCAGCTCGTGGGGGAGAGGTTCATTCCTCAATGCCACCATTAGAGCCCCAGGATCATTGAATTTCTCAAGTTGGCTAAAGGATCACCACTGTAAAGCACTATCCACACATGTCTGACCAGCTGAAAGCAGCGCACATGTGCTTGATTAACTGATGATATCGCTTTAAATGGCATTGTGAATCCTGGCCTTTAAGCAAGGAGGAGAATTCATACAATGAGGAACTTCTCTCCAGCAAGAAGAAACCAGGAAAGATGTTCATAGGCCTACAAGGCTTTCTGCAGTATGCAGGAATAATTGGTACAGATGCAATGCTCAGCTAAGTATGTATAGATGAAGAGGACAACATAGATTTTCCTCCACTTTAATCTGGCACACACATAACTAACATGTTTTAATATGTTATTCAACAAATCATCAGAAAATGCTAAAAATGAGATATACGCTATAAATCCTTTCAGCACCTTTTCCTGGCATTAATCTGCCAAGAGCATGTCCACAATTTCAGATGCGGAGAAACATGTACTTACCGGGGATGGTGGGGTCCGAGAGATTGTCTGGAATTCTCCACTGCTCTACCTGTAGTTTTAGTGCATTCACCTCATCAATATCTCCAGGGACCCTACGAGCAGTAAACAAACGTGTGATCACTCTGGGAACACTGCTTCATTGCAATCGTGATTTATTTATTTTTTTTTATAAACCAGAAGCTATTTTCTTATTGTCTTCAGATTTATGTGGCTTGCAGTTATTTATTTTTTGTACAAATGTCTACTACTATTGTTACTGTGGAAATACCCCAGAAACCACTTGCAGAGCTATATAAAGCCTGCATGTCCTGTCTGCAGGCACACAGTATTCATACACTGGCCTGTTGATGCTTTGCTTGGCTAAGGCTTTCCTATTTTATCCTATATGCAATGCATTTAAATGGACTTTACGACCACTTAATATTTATATCAAAGGGGAAAGCATCAAATTTGCTCATTAGTAGAAAGTGGCCCATAATTGACTACATTTAAAATAAAGTGTGACTTTAAATGTTATGGGAAGTATTTTGCATCACCCATTGAGAGAGAACCATCTAAATGATCACCTACTTTCCATGCACTACCCTCAAATCACAATTCATAAAAGTCCAAATAATAAAAACTCAATAAGCAGGCAAAAAAAATTGCAATGAAACATAGAATGGACCCACAACTAACGTCATAGAAAGAGAAATAATGCAAATTTGCTCAGCTTATTGCAAACAATACAGCTGCACAGTAAACACAATTAATGTGTGTTTGAGTTTCTGTGACATACACACCTAAATATTCCCTCTGTCTTTTCGCCTCCCAGGGCCAACACTTGCTGAGAGAGCTGAGTCTGTACCCAAGGCAGCCTGCGGTCAGGATACACTTCCCTTTGCCTTTCCATGATCTCCTCCAGCGAGCTACCAAACAGTGATGGGGTCAAGATGGAGTCTCTGGCCTGTTCGATTTCCTCCAGAGTTGGTTTCCTCAGTCCCTAGGATAGTCATCATAATAAGTGTTATTTACAAAAAACGCTACCAGATCCTTCACAAGATCAATATTCACAGCAAACAACATAAAAAAAACTCAACATATCATTAGAATGAGTTGACATTTCCTATCTCACCTCTAAACTCCAGTGGAAAAGTAAAGCTATTTGTGTTGAAAGCTAAGTATTTTCCCTTTATTCGCACCCAACTAAGAATATTTAGTGGGGTATCTTGGCAGTTTGTTCCGAAAAGCTGTAACCGGATACATAGCATTCATCCATTTTACTGCGGACCTGTTACCGGAGCAACTTTCAGAAACACGTGTATTTTTACAATCAATTAAACAGCGCATGCCCAGAACCCAAATATACACATGTAAACCATGGCTGGCTAATTCACATACACAGACGTCAGACTTAGTATTGATGCACACATCGGCATGGAATGAGTCCAGCATGTGTGGCAAGACTCTATATGCAAACAAGCTGCACATGGGCTACTAATGTACAGTATGGGCGTTCCATCAGAGTTAGGGCTCATTCACAAGTAGGAGAGCCTTGCGGAAACTAACATACGCACGGGAAAAGTGAAGGTAGCCCTCGACCATTTGTAAGTTGATGAACTGTATTGTTTGCTGTGAGGCAATGCGTCTTCGACTTAGTTTAGGCCACACCTGCTGCGCGTTTATAATCAATGGACGTGTTTTATGAAATGAAACAAATAAATGCTTGTTATTAATATCCTATGCTTTTTTTCATTTTGTGCAAGACTTTAACCCTGTAAAGGGGACATTTTTTTATTTTTTATTTTTTTACTTAAATTTTTGTGCCCAAACACCATTATATTTAACTGTATTGATTTGTGTAGTTTATCTTACTTAAAATTTTAATTTTTATAATGTTTATGAAACCATGCATTTATGTGTTTCGTTAAGTATGTCATGATTTTTTGCTGTAAAAGTTGTATTTTGATTGCTACTTTTGTTTCTATAGGTTAATGAGTACATGCTGTTTTTAAAACAACAAAAAATATTTACCTTTCAGAATAGTAATCAGTGCATTTAGTTACGTACCTTAAAATCATACAAAATTTTAAGCAGCTAAGGGCACGGCCTATTCACATCTAATAAAGTCTGCAAATACCTAAATATACGCAGCAAAGACCTACATCCTTACATAGCAATTGTGACACAGGGGGAAGGGTTAATCAGGTTCTTTATTTGCGGTATTGTGGATTTTTCAGGTGCGTATATTTAGTACGCAATTTTACTCTTAACCGTTAATCAGGGACATTATCTTCTCTCTGGGGTTTAGTCAGGAACCAGAACTGGATATAAGACTCAAAGTTGATTTATTTTCTATCCTCGAATAAACTTTATTACAGTTTCTTGCTTCGAACAAACAACAGCCATACATTAGGATAGTGATGTGAACAGTCATTGTGGGTATTTTTTTCATGCTTTATTTGCTGGTGACAGCAGCACTTTTGGCTTTGGCAGGAAAACCATAGTTAGGAACTATTCCCCTGCTGAGATTTAATGGCATCTCCTTACATGGGGATGTTAAAATCCACAATGAAAACCCCAAGCAAAATAAATCAAATGGCAAAACCGAAGCTCGTGCAGGGAGCAAGGCCAATGCGAGATGCAGCCAGAAGGCACAAGGGACATTATTTATATTTAGTGTTACTTTCATGAGCAGAGTGGGGAGCAAACATTGTGTTCCCAGACACACGCTATTATTACCATTCACTTAACGTGTCAGAGAGATTTCATTCTGCTCAACAAGTTTCAGCACACTGAGCCGTTACCGAACTACATGTACCACCAAGCAGTGGCAGTCATTATATATAATAATAGTCTTTTCTACTTTCAGAATTCCATTCTCTGGAATAACTTTTCTCACCCATCAAGACTATTCTCCAAACTTTAAAGCGCTCCCTTAGAACAAACTTATCAAATTCCTCAACCCTCATCAATCCTATTTACAAGCACTTTGCTGTCTAACGCCCCTTTCTGTTACATGATTTATACAAACTGCACACTTTTCCCCTCAGCTGGCCATACACTAGAGCAATTATCGCTCCTAGCGTGTGATGGCCGACATACGGAGTGATTTTCCTCTAGGAAAAGGTCCCACTATCGAAACCACACACTGCAGAGTTTATAAGAGGCATAATCCTGGGGCAGAGGGAGGTGCTGGTGTGATTGACAGAAGACCCGGGCAGCTGATTGGCGGCACATGCCGCCTGTCAATAATGGCAGGAGTTTCCTGTCTAGTGTGTGCCACTGGAAGGAAGGTGAGCAGCAAAGGGGACAGGACAGACAGTCTCCTTCACTGCAACCTCCTCATCAGTTCCCCCAGATTGGACTGATGCTCAGCCCCCACTCTGCCCCCACATAGTGCTGCAGCCCATCAGTGTGTGGTGTTCTACAGCAGCACTGTGTCCTCTCTCTCCCTTTGTGTTAAATGACTGTCTGGATTCAGAACACCAGACACCTCAAAAAAATCATAGCTAGAGTCTAGCTAGAGTCAGCCAGGAATCCCGAGTGAAGAGATGATCGGACCCAATATATATATATTTTTTAAAGGGTTTAATTGCAGTTAAAGAAAAAACACACTTGTGGCCCACACATTAGAGCGACTCTTGGCTTAATCCACAATTATTGTGATTGGGTCGATAATCGCTGTAGTGTGTGGCCAGCTTAACATGGCTGTGTGACTGGATCACCCAGAGCACCAAGTACTTTTACCATACCACCTGACTGCTCCATGATGTGATAGATAGCAGCACTTGCCCTTATGTATCAATGCTTAGCTTGCGGACAGGGCCATTATACCCTGTCTACATATATTATAATGGTTGTTAGCATTGTGTAACACTACACTATTATTCAAAATCATTCATACATTTCGCTATTTTGTTTTTGTGGGTCATTTCTCAGAACATTTTTTTATTTAAATAACGCATCTGTGAAACATCATAAACATAATTACTGGTAACTTTATCAAAATATAATTCCCTATATTCTAAAAAGTTAGATAAACATGGACTCAACAAACTATGTTACAAAAACAGATCATATAATAAGAGTACATTCTATTCTTTGATATAAGCTATGTGTTATTCATTCAGACAGATACTGGTTAGCTAGGACGTTAATGTCAGGATGGCTTTATTTACTCAGAAAATGTTTACATTACTAGCTGGCTGCTGTTACATTCTACATCAAAAGTCCAAGCGAACTGCCGGGTCCCTGCATAAGAAAACATGTACCACACAAGGACACTCCTAACTTTCACTTGTTCCACTTACAAGGTATTATAAAAGAAACACAATGAGTGCAATAACTCTTACTCTTCCCCCGTCGATTTCAGTATAAGGAATCAGAAAACTCTTGTATGAATTTTCAAGCATAAAGCTTAAAGTTTACTTTTTATGCTCCTTTAGAAATTATTAAAACAAGTTCCCCCGGGAGACGGCTCATTTTCACTCTCTTACCTTCTTTCCTCCGGTGATTGCCACTTTTTGCAGCTTGCGGTAACAGTATTTAGCGTAGGTGCTGATTGGAAGACCTAGAATGTAAATGATAGAGTGGTCAGATCTCCATTAGACAGGACCCATAGTGGAAACATAACATTTGATGGCGGATTAGAAGCGCTCGGCCCATCTCATCTGCTCATATTTAGAATTTTTATTTTTTTTTGCAACTTTAATGGCTCAGTTTGATTTGCAACGTTGTCTAAGATTTAGGATTTCCTTATGTTTATAACAAGGCGTAATAAATTGTAGTATGGTGTTGACCTTTGCACAGGGCTGCCACCAGAAATTTTGGATTCCAGGACACATAACTCAATCCTCCACCCCAGAGGCGGAATTAGCAAGTTGTGGGCCCAGGTGCAAAAAAATATGCTTTGGCCCTGATGATATCCCAGGTAACCCAGTGGGGAGCTTCGGCAGTGCGGTGATGGCGGCAGTGGGCCCTTGTATCAGCATAGGCCCCGATGCAGTTGCACCTGTTGCCCCAATGGTAGTTCCTCCTCTACTTAACGCCCTATGCGATGTCATCCGTGACATTACAGATAGGTGGAGTGCCAGCAGGCCGATGTACAGCATGGTATAGCTCTCCTGCAGCAGATATTGGCAGTAGAATACATATGACAGTGACTCATGTCACTACCTGCTACGGGAGAGCTAAGGTAAGTATCGGCAGGCTCCCCTCTCTATCCAGGCCCAGTCCTGTTACTTCCCGTCACTCTCAATGGCTGCCCTGCTTATGCCCTCTCTGAAAAGGACACTGTTCCACTTACTATTTATCCTTTAAATGATATAATGCTTGCTCTAAACTGACTTCCCTCATGTGATAATACGTCTGTCATACACCCTCCTATACCTAGTAAGCTGCTATTATACCCCCTGTAGCTTCTCTAGTCTTTCTTGGCATGTTTTGTTACACATACCATGTACCATTTTAATTCTCCTTCCTTGTATTCTTTGTATTTATGTTCTTCTGGACATATGACCCACAGAACTGAGCACAATGTTCCAGGTGACACTGTGTCAATATAAAATCACCTGCTGGGGGAGCAGGGAGGCTCCTACAGAGGTCTGATGGGAATGAAAGCTGAATTGAAGTGGAGGCAAATAAAAAATGTGTAAATGAGGATTCAGGAGATGCAGTTTCCTAGCTCAATTCTAAGTTACTTTAAAATGGAAGCTGACAGTAATTTACCTAAGTGAGGAGAAAAAAAAAGGGATTTAATTTTCACCCCTTATATTATAGCATGACTTATCATGTTTCTCCTACCTGTGAATCTGCCGGTTACACACCTATGTTAACCATACACATACCCTTAAACATAACCCATTCCATTAGGTACAAAATACTCTGCTTCTCAGTTTTCAGCTGTCAGTTGCTATGGTCCCCACCTCTGTTGGAGACAAATAGTTTTTTAAATAGCAGTTGGTGAGGTAAGGTGTGACAGTTGGAAGCTAAGGAGCGGATTAAATTGTTTCTAATGGCATGGGTCATGTTGGAGGGTCAGCATACATATGATGTGTTTCTGAGTAAAGATTGCACGTTTTGATGAGCAGTATATTCCTGTGTACACACTATAGCAATTTACCAGCAGATCTGATATCATCATCCCTCCTAACCATCTACTGAAGTAGTAACTGCTTATGCCTTACAGGGAATTAACACAAAAAGTCTGACAGACGTTCGTACCTGCATACACACTACTCATATTTGCCCTACATCGTCCCATCGGTGATCATGATTTTTAGGATATTTATAAAACCAGATTCTCCAATGCCGCATTCCTTATCACAGTATATCATGATCATGTAAGGGTACACACTCTTGCTATATGTATAATCAGCTGGATAACCGCTGAAGTGTGTAACCAGCTTTATATGTGGTAACCTATAATGGTAACAGGCTATAGTAATTCATGACGGTAAGTGTGTCAGTTACTGGGAGTTGCTGTGAATGTGCGGAATGGGCAGCCGCATTCCAGTGGTGTTAGCTAATTACCAAGAAGCATTGTGAGAATGACAGCACTAGGAAATGGGCCAGATTACAGCCAAGTCAGTGATCAATGGGGTGTCACGAGAGGATAGAAAAACCCATAAGGAATATTTGCATTTAACTTATAGTGTTTGTGGTAACTATAAGTACTGCTTCAAAGGCTGTCATGACAACCTGGGTTAGAGAGGATTACCCCAGGAAGGCCTCACATTCTTTACATATAAATTATAACCACAACAGTGAGAAACATTGTCATGTCTCAAATATGTACAGTTCCTATGCAGACTTCTTTATAGAACACTGTAAATTACCTTTCCTTCCCTCACTGGGAAGCGTCAATACGAGGTGAAATAGGAATTAATAATAAAAAATAATAAATATAAAGAAGCAAAAAACAAACAAACCAAGTGTGCTCCGAAAGGTAAGTAACTATTCTTTCCCCAACCCTAAGTCTCTCCCCTGCAGCCTAACCCTAACTACCTCCCCATTACTCACCTCTTCACTCTTCAGTGGTCCGGTGGCAGAGCTTCCAAAAATGAATGGGTGAATATGCTGATCGCATGCTCACCTGTTCATAAAAAAAATAATCTAACACAGCTTTCAAACGATATAGAGACAACAGAAAAGCAACTTTCAGCTGTCCCTAAATCCTAATGACAGGCATCAGTGCGGGGACTCACACTGGTGTAGTATCTTCCTGACAGTGGCGTATCTACCATGGGTGCAGAGTGTGCAGTGCACACGGGCCCCCGCAGACAAGGGGGCCGCCTGTGGCACTCACCCTGCACCCAATGGAAGATCCCAGTACCCCCTATTTCTGTACAAACGGTGACGGTCTCCAGCAGCCTTCCGTTCCCAACAGTGCACTGCGCGCGGGTGTCACATGGGGATGTCAGGCGTGCGTGCACTGCGCAGCCTCATGCTCCTCTTCTGTTTGCAGAGCGTGAGGCTGTGCAGTGCACTGTTGGGAATGAAGACTGCTGGAGACCGTCTCCGTTTGTATAGATATGGATGGGGTTGAGAAGAAGAAGAGGGGTGCCCGTCTTGGGAGGGGGGGGCGTCTGGGGAGGGGGAGGGGGGGCCCATGTGGGGGCCTGCCAACGGGCCCC
>WWET01000055.1:46722-62470 GCA_011038615.1 Limnodynastes dumerilii
TTATTATTTTTTTATATATTGAGAGCTAACTCACCTTGAGGCACCCCTTAAAGCCAGCTGCTGATCCCAGGGTTGCACAACATTATGGTTGCTCAACATGAAATGAAACAACATGAAGTATCACATGTAATGAACACATTTAGCTGAGGGCACTGTGAGAATAAATAATAAATAGTTACACTTTTCGGAGATAATAACCCTAATGGCCAGCAGCAAAACAACTTTTCACCTATGAACTAATTTATCTTCTTCAGGGTGTACTGTCACCAAAAAACTATGTGTACTTCTCATCAGTCAACTACAACGATTGGACCCCAGTCTACAAATTTCAAAATATACAAATGGCTATCAAAATATTGGACACGGTAGTGGGTACATAACGCAGGAATACACTGTAATTTGTTACCGGGTAAATCGTATAGATACTATAAGAATGCGTTCACCAGTCTGCTGTGAAAATAGTTCAAGAGTCCCTTGACTTTTGTAGTAGCAATGGTATACACAGGATAAAAACACAGAAACCTTTAGTTGCATCCACTTGTGATATTGTATATATCTACTCTCGGGTGAGACATCTACACATACATACGAGATCCCCTGTATGCTTCAACTAAACAACCTTGATCTGCAAAATAAATTCCTTCATTGCATCTCTTCTTTAACGAATGACACACAAAAGTATAGGACACTCCACCAGACTCCTCCCCATAAAGCATATAGTCACAGAACAATAAAATACCTCTGAATGGATATATAAGGGGAGACAAAGGTCCGGATTCAGTTATGTCGTTTTTTTCTTATGTACGTTGTTGTAAGAATTGAGCTACTATGCATGTGTAGTAGCTTAGTTACGCTACCTACGTACCATTTCGTATTTACGCAATCTACGTACAGAAATGGCACGTAGATAGCATAAATAAGCTACTACACATGCATAGTAGCTCAATTCTTAAAACACCGTAGGTAAGATGAAAATTATGTAACTGTGAATCCAGACCAAAGAAAGAAAAGTATCAATATGTAAAAATCTACAAGACAATTTCTCACATACACACATACCTTACACACACTGCAGAAATACCCACAGAACAGTGGGCTCCGACAATAGTATAAATGACATGGAATAGAATAGTTTAATTCTGAAAAATACTGACCTCTTGCAATCTCTGCTATGCCTGCCATTACCTCTCAATGTTATGACTTCTGTGTGCACAATGAGTGGTTGGCTGCGACCTCTTGATCTCCTGATTCAGTGATAACCTCTCTCTTCCCACACAAACCTCCCAGCGCATCTCAGAACTTCCCCTGTCCCTTATACACTTCTCAGAATTACTCTCACTCACGACTATGAAAATAGCCCTGGTCACCACTCTCTGGTACAATATTCCTACCGCCTGCTCCCCAGGACAGCTTTTCCTGTCATTGTCAACCGTTAATTACATGTTTTATTATGTTCTGCTTTCAGGAAACAGAGACTTTGCTGAAAAAATAAATGGCAACCTATTCATAGACAAGTAAGCAGGCTCACCCACCGGAATGCGGGTACTAAATAAAGAATATAGGAGACTGGAGTATGTTATATACTGTAATAATTACCTATTAATCAAATAATGAAATAAAATGGAGAAATATCAGTCATTAACACTATTCATACACTACCATAGATTACAATGAATAATCAAGAAAATAGCCCATTAGTTCAGCATGCACTTCATAGAGGCATTTGTTCTAATAAGATGCATATATTTGGTACAAGATGCATAGGTGTGGGCCAGATCTTTCACGCAGGCAACTGTGCCAACACATTAGAAAACATCCCCATCCACTGAAGCTAAATGACACTTCTGATCCAGGGGCAGAGCCTACAACATGACCCAATCCATTAGGTACACAAGGCTTTGCTCCTGAGCTTCCTTCAGTTACTATGGTAACCACATTTATGAAATAGCTAAATGTTTTTCAAACATCAGTTAATTCATTAAAACCAGGCGAGTGGTCGTGTCCTATTACAGATACTCCAACATTACCCGTTCCACCAGGTACAATATGCTTCTGAGTTTCCAACTGACAGATGGTTACCATAGTAATGTTATGACACTCCAGTTTTACCTGGTGAGTACCGGAGTGGTGAAAGAGAGAGTTAGCGTGGCACCCCGGGTTTACCTGGTGAGAACCAAGGTGGCCACAAAAGAGATAGGCAAAGTGGACGAGTTGGATACCGGAGCCCGGAGACTTTACTATTCAGGGGTCTTCACCAGAGCCCCTGATGGTGGGGATGGAATTGGCTGCGGCCCAACAGCTTGGACAGGCCCCGTTGAACCAAACTCGTGGAAGAGAGAGGAACACCTGGAGTGAACACCAGACAGGAGGGATGGGAGTAGTAGGTAGGTAGGAGGAGTAGTAGTAGTAGTCCGGAAGCGACCGGACTGCGACGGGCGACAAGCAACAGTGAACTCAGTATGTGGGACAGAAGAATATTCACGAGACAGTACGTGACGTACTAGGGCTTGCACACACTCAAGCACACAGCGGGGCCTCCGAAGAGGTAAGAAACATACACTCAAGGTAAAGGTAGGTACTGCAGGGAAGGTAGGTACAAATAGGGATGAGAACCAGGGCTGGATACACAAGGTAACAGGGCAGAAGTCAAGGCAGGTAAGTGAGTCAAACTACGGTCAATACACTAGGCTGGAAGCACTAGGCACACAAGGCAAGTAGCAGGTCACAGAACTGAGGGAACAGACTCTATAACCGGCGCAGATTCCTGACCTAGGAGATTTAATAAAGGGGCTGCAGGACTGTGATACGCTGGGATAGAATGAGGAGGCTAACGGGGAGACGCACGGCAGCTACAGACAGAACGCACGTGGTTACTAGGATGCTGTAGCCACACTAGCGGTCGGCTGGGGAATCCCCTAGACGCGCCGCGGGACAGAGAGGTAAGAGCGCGCATACAGCCTGCCGTTACACGGCGGTTGTAACAAGTAACTTATTGTTGGAAGCTCAGGAGCAGAGCTTTTTGTACATAGTAGAATGGGTCATGTTGGAGGGTCTGCTCTAATGGACACCTATCCAGACTACCATTAACTTTCACACACTTAAGCTGAAAAGCAAAAGTCAGGCACCGGTTTTCAGATGTCCTTGTGAGTGAGAGGGTTTAAAAAGTAAACACATAGGGCTGGATCCAGACTTAAGAAGGAGCTTGAAATTAAAAGAGGAAAGTTACTGCACACAGATACTGAGCAGCTTTGCTATCACACTGTTATTTAGACTTGGGCTGGGAAACATCACCTCTCAACTCTAATACGGTTTGCAACAGATGAAATATGACTCCCCTGCAATCAACATGGTTTAGCCCAGGAGTAACTTTCCTCTCTTAATTTTAAGCTCTTTGGTAAGTCTGGATCCAGCCCGTAGTGTGGCCCAGTGTATGTGGATCTCCCCAATAAATTTGTTTTTTGTTTTGGGGACTCCATTGGTTCACACAAAAATAAGCATTGATTAAAGGACGATCGTTCTGATTGGCTGCAATTAGATCTTACTCACCAAATACACATTCCTTATTGAAGGTGGATACAATGCATTACTATTTATAACAAATGTAGAGCATTTCAAAGCCATAATTAGCATTACAATGTCAGCATTAAAAATAATCCAATTGAGTCATACTTTGACTTATTTATCAACAGGTTGAGCAATGTTTGTTTTTTTTTACCTTTGCCAATGATAAATATTTAAAAAGCAACAGGAACTATGATCAGCTGCATAGAGGGTAAGAGGAAAATATAAAGTGTAAAGGAGTAGAATTTTTTACAAAAGTTATTTATAAGTATTTAATTTATGGTTAGAACTATACAAATGATTAAGGAGGCTAAGAAATTGCAGGGCGCCAACACAAAGACGGTTTTTCAAGATCAATAATGCCCGATGTCTGTTTCTTTATTAAAAATGTTAAGAACTGAACGATCAAGCAGGGAATCAGTTTAGTGTGGACAGTACAATGTTCAGGTGCAGAAATGTGAGTAATCCCAGTAACAATGTCAGATCAGGGTGTGTCCCCGCTTAGAACGAACCTATTTCGATAGGGCTGGGATTTCGATTGCATATGCCTCGAGGAGGCATAGCACCGGAGCACCGAGCTCCGTAAAAAAAAGTCCCCCACTCCTTTCCCTGATTCTAACCCTAACCCTCCCCTCACATTACCCTACTTTCCTGGTTGCCTGACCCTAACCCTACCTTCCTTCCTTACAGCCTGAGCCTAACCCTCCCTCCCCTGCAGCCTGACCCTAACCCTCCCTACCCCACACAAAGAGGTTACTCACCTTTCCCTCGGTCCGGCGATAGCAGCGGCGGAGAGGCGGCAGAGGGATATCGGCGGCGGCATTTCAGAATGAGAATGGGTGAAGTATGCCAATCGGTATATTCACCCATTCTGAAAACAAAAGTATAAACTGGTCAGTATTCGAAATAGGGACATCTGAAAAGGAATTTTCGGATGTCCCTATTTCGTAAATAAGAAATTCTGACCGGGGACTGCAACCAGTCAGATTATTACATAAAATCCCAGTGTGCCCCCATCTTAAGAAAGGAAAATACATTTCAGTGGCTTTGGACCAGATTCAACGCATTTATATACTTACGTGCCTAGATACTACATATGCGTAAGGCGTAGTAACTTTTTTGCGCTATCTACGTAGCGTTTCATTACGTAGATTGCATACATGTGGATATCTATGCACGTAAATGCGTTCTGAATGCGGTCCTTTGTCCTTAAAGCCTCACCACTCTCCAAAACCATTTGATATTTTACAGACGCTCAAGTGGTGAAGACTGCATCAATCAATAGCATGTGCACGATCATTACACCAACCAGGAGTCTTTATAATAGTGACTGTCTTCAGTAATTATGCACACATTAAGAGATAGATTTACTAAACGTCTCAAAACAAAAAAAAAGAGATGTTGCCCATAGCAACCAATGAGATTCTAGCTCTCACTTTCCTATTCCATACTAGAGAATGTCAGCTAGAATCTGATGATTGGTTGCTATGGGAAACATCTCCACTTTTCCTTTTGAAAAGTTCAGTGAAGCTAGCCCTAAAATTTAAGATGCGACACTTAAAAATTGCTGTCTCAATGCTGCTATACTCCTATATTTAGGAGCAAAAAAAAGGAGTAAAAGCTTTAGGGCATTAAGGAGAAGTTAGATCATTCCCATCTTGGTCTGCAATCTTCCTAAGGTTTGTGAACAGTAATTGCACAGGGTCATACACTGAGGCTGTGAAGCACATGGCTGAATGCACTTAACAACTTTATGACTAATCTTTTATGAGCCTTTTAATGTTTAGTACTATTGTCCTATTTTGGTAACAATGACAGCATTGCTTCATCTTTCTTGCTCCCTATAGGCCTATTATCAGAAGCCAGAATCTGTTTTGTCACTATGAAATAAGACCTAAAATGAATATGGATATCACTGTATTTAATGCAGGGAGCATAGCAGGGTCTAATGGGGCCAATCAAGGCATAAGTTGCATTAACATTTTTATAAAAATTTTTGGAGGTATAAGTGCAGAGACTGTTGGCGCTAAACATGTGCACAACGGGAGCAAGCATAAAAAAGTGGAAGCTAAAGTCAGATCTGCATGTGTTCACTTACATGATCTCTACAGAGCTGCCATCAGAAATAGTGGGCCCCACTCCCCTACGTGACAGCACATTTGGGGAGAGTGCCGCTGACCAGCAATAACCTCGCACTGGCGCGCATGGATGTTGTGTCCTGCGCATTTATACGCACAGCAAAGGAGAATATCGAGGGCCCCATCAGCTCCGGGCTTGGGACATTAGTGCCGCCTTTTTTTTACTTTTTTGCAGCCAGCCAATAGGCTCACAAAAACTCACTACACACACACACACACACACGCCACTACAGTAACGTAAGCTGCTGTAAATATATCTATGTTTAGCACTGGATACATTAACAAAAGTGGCTGGGGTTTGGGCAGCTACCGCTTTAACAACCGTCCCAGAATTAGCACCATTCATCAGTAGCGGCGAACAATTTATTTTTAGTTCCTGTCAATGTTTCCACTACAATGAATTCTTGTGTCTTGTGTAGCCGCTTGTCCATTGAAGGTGTTAACAATTGTCACATACAGAGGGGCTGCTGTTCTGGCAACATTTACCCGCAGCATTGGACATTCTCCTTAAGGGACTTAAACATCCAAAACGTAATTACTTCTGTTTAAATTCTGCCTAATGTTTTTACTGCACAAGAAGAAAAGGAGAAATAGGCACAATGTCAATGAAAATATCTTATTTAGGCTTTTAAAAAAGGTTTTGTGGATTAAGCCTCTTTAAAACAAAACGTAATCACCAAACGGACAATAGACAACAGAGGAACTTCACTGTACAGCTTGTACTAACAGAAGCCAGAAGATACGGGTTCCTTAAGGTCACCATGGAACAGGATCATGAATTTACAGAAATGGCACCAGGTAAAGTCGGGAAACATTAGGAACAGTAAAACATAAGGCGCAGTGATGGTCTAATGTTCCACTAATACAGAATAACAAATTAAAAGGAGGAAAAACAGAAGTAAAAGAAACAGGACAGTAACTAAGGATGTGCGATAAGGGAGGCAAAGCTTAAGGGTGCACAATAAAGTTAATATTTAAGGTCTAATTTGTTTCGAACTCAGGGAAAGGGGGGCCATTTTTTACCATTTGCCCCTGCCGCTAAAATTTCTAGCTACGGCTCTGAAGTAAATAAAAAAAAAAGTTAAGCTGGCCACACACAATCTTGACAGGAGACCCAGCTTTAACTGTGACAGGCTGCAAGCGCTCTGTCCTCTCTCCCTATGTCTGCCTATACAGCGCTGTATAGCCAGACAGGGGGAGAGGACATAGCGCTGCAGCCTGTCAGTGTGTGGGGCTCTGCAGCGCTTTGTCCTCTCTCCCTGTCTGATTATCGGCCGTTTCAGTAAATTATCGGCACCACACACTAGAGCGATAATTCGGCCAATCCACGATAATTGCTAAATCGCACGATAATCGCTCTAGTATGTGGACAGTTTTAGGCATTCCCTCTGTCTGTATAATGGTCCATATGCCCATACTTACCGGTACACAGATTTCTGTGTATTTCAGTCATAAATAAAAAGTTCAATTGCATATAACACGGTCAATGAAAACAGATATAGTAAAAATAAATATACTAAAATATATTACTGCCCTCTCTCCCTGTCTGACTATAGAGCGCTGTATAGACAGACAGGGAGAGAGGGCATAGCGCTGCAGTCTGTCAGTCTGTGGGGTTCTGCAGCACGATTATCTGCAATGCCCACACACTGCACGATTTTGCTGGCGATAACCAATCATTTTTATTGCAAACCAGCCGATCAGATTATCTGACGGCAGCCATTTTTTTTTAGATAATCGCCCGTTTCTGTCAATTATCGGCACCACACACTAGAGCGATAATTCGGCCAATTCACGATAATTGCTAAATCGGCACGATTATCGCTCTAGTGTGTGGCCAGCTTAACATAAATGTGTATATTTGTTAATCATGTTTAATCAATCGCCAGGAATAGAATTCCTCATTATAAGTGTGGTTAGCCAAAAATGAATTGATAAACTGCACTGACAATACAAAATGGCTGTCACAACTGTTATGAGGTAAAGGGTACAGCTTAAGGTAGATAAAACCCCAATACATAGGACATTTATTTTTTTATGTTTGTTTTTTTCCAAACTTAAAGATAAGTCCTCTGCATCTCAGCAAAATCAGAAGAAATAAAAAGTTTCAATAATTACACAAGAAACATTTTGAAGCATTAATTTATCTCAGTCAATCTTCACTTTATAGCTGGGCAGCTTTAAGTTAAATTCTGTTATTCGTGTCTCATATAAGAGATTAATTAGCTTTGTGGATGAGTAACCCATACTCCACAAGGAACAAGGTCTTCTGTGTATTGGTCTAAATGTGTAAACAGGAAGAGGAGATCTGCTAGCTTTGTAAACCTATGCACACAATAATTTCCTGCAATACATCACTACTTACATTTGTACATATCAGCTCTGCCCTACAACTGAGCTTACACTTTCATCTACACCTAACATTTCTTATACCACTTTCAGATCTTCACCCCACCAATAATCCACGTTTTCAACCTGGGTTATTGCTGGATTTATAACAAAAGCCCCTGTTTAAGTCCACCAGGGTAGACCGGGGAAATTCTGGGTCCCTGGTCTACCCAGACATTGTGAAGGGGCTGTACGCGGCTCCCGGGGAGGATCTTGATTACTGTTGCATAGGAATATAGCAACAAGTGATCTGAAAGGAGTATAAATATGATAGTGCAGCAAATAAATAAAATCTACTCTACTCTATTTCTTCTATAATGCTTTAATATGGCTTCCTTCACAGATGCACCGTCATCTAATTAACACATTTTGCACATTTTCCGCAACGGCAAGGGTTTCAACTCCAATACGAAAAGGATCCTTCCAGAACCCACCTGCTGCCATTGTGTGCCTTAATAGGGTTAAACAAGATCCGATTCAGGTTTAATGGTAGTGGCAGTTGTCCACATGGGGGGAGGGGGGACATATTTAAATCATACAGCATAGCCTCCAACATGACCCATTCCATTAGGTACAAAATACTGTTCCTCAGTTTCCAACTGTCAGTTACTATAGTAACCACCTTTGTTTAAGAGACAGTTTTTTTTAAATATCAGTTAAGTCATTTCACAAGGGGAGTGACAGTTGGAAGCTCAGATGCGGAGTTTATTGTACATAATGGAATGGATCATGTTGGAGGGTTTGATACAGTAAGGGCTTTGCCAAGCCCTTAGGTACGATACACGACCCATTGTAAGTGGGGCCGGTGCATACATGTTAGGTCAAGGTCATGCTGGCAGAAAGCCTTAAGTGCGATAGAAGTGTTATCCCCTCACACTTGAGGTAATTAGGAACACACGGTGACCCGATAGCGGACAGCAGGGGGTCCACTCGCAGCTTACTATTATATCAGTGTTATGTGATGCGTATTGTGTTTTCCTGGATACTCACTGTCCCATCGGCTGCCGCAGTTAGGTGTTCTGGCTGCTAGGCAGAATGCTTTCTCCACTCGTGCTGCGGAGTGTACTATAGAGATTTTTCCTGGCTGTTGCTTATCAGCCGGGACACTCTCCTAAAAGGTCAGGGAGGCTGGCTCAGTGCTCCACTCTGATTGGCCTGTAAATAGACTAGCGAGTGCACACCAGCCATGCCTGTATAGCGTCCTGCTACCCTGCCTTACTGCTGCCAGGTATCTTGTCTTCTGATTTGTTAGCACTGATTGCCAAATGTCCTGCTTCTAGTTTTTGCCCTGCTGTCTCCTGCTCTTCCTTCACCACCTGCTTCCTCCCTTGCCTTGCTGTTTACCCTCTTGTGCCCCTTGCCATTGCTTTCCCCTTATCATTTATCCTTCTTGCTGGGTTGTACCAAGGGCACAAAGCTTAAGTCGGGCACCAGTAAGTTAATATTCAATGTTAAATTGGTTTGGAGTTAAGGGTCGGGGGCTCTGCCCTCTTGTTACAGTGCAATACTGTGTGTTACTGTGAGGGAGTGCCCTTGTTCATCCACTGTCTGTTGTGGTGCTGTCTATTCACTGGGTCCTATGTAGTCGCTCCTTCTTACTGGTGCTCATAAGAGTATCAGGGGCCGCAACCTGCAAGACTGTCCCCACCATGAGGAGCTCCAGTGAACCCCAGGCTTTAGTTAGACTCCACGCACTGCAGGGGCGTTTTAAGTAGTGAGGGGGCCGTGTGCAGGATTTGCACATGGGCCCTCCAACCCCCTTACCTGAGACAGGACTGTCCAGATTTACGCGCCAAAAAGGGAGCAGGGCTTAACGGCTCTATAAGCCCCACCCCTTTCCACCCCGCAGATCGGGACAGTCCTACCGCAGGAGAAGGGGGACTAATTTGGCATCTATTTCTTCCCTCCGGAAGATCTTAGACCCTGTTCCGAGGGGCCCGTGTGCACTGCACACCCTGGCCCATTACAGATACGCCCTGGACGCACTGGTAAGTGGCTTCCTACTCGGCTGTTATTTCATAAGCCTTCCATATTTCAATGCAGTGAGGTTATTCCCCTTTTGTTCGTACACTAGTGCCCACAACCATCTTATGATCTTTGCATAAGTCTAGATCCAGTTCTATGTTACTGCAAACTTATCTCAGGTTTTGTAAGCTAGGACAGCGATACAGTGGTGATTTTGTTTGTTGAAAGGGAAGAGAGAGAGTAGCTTTGTGTGTCCGTTATCTTGGCCATCCCTTATGTAATCAAGAGCTGCCTGATACACCATTGATGGATTCAGAAGAGGCTAAGGGACAGGAAACAGCGCCAGCATCATAATGGAAACTAATGTGCCCAGATCCTCCAACATGACCCATTCCATGCAAAATGCTTCACTCCTGAGCTTCCAATCGTTTACTATGGTAACCAACTGAGTTAAAGAGAAAAACATCAGTTAATTCATTTAAACCAGGTGAGTGACAGATGTAAGCTCAGGAGTGGAGTTTTGAGTGCCTAATGGAATGGGTCATGTTGGAGGATCCGAGTGCCTGTATTCAGGCCTCAATTACAAATAAGGAAAAGGTAGCTGCAAAGGCTTCTTGATCTTGCAAAGTGAAAAAAATAAAAAGTCATATATTGGAGAAGGAACTTAAAGAAAGGACTATAGATGATATTTTTTGCAGGTCAGTATGTATAGCAGTCATTCCTTGATACGTGTGTGGGTCCCCGCTTATAACGAACTTTTGGTGCTCCGAAAGGTAAGGGAAAAAAAGTATCCAAACCATTCCCCTAATTATAACCCTAACCCTCCCCTCTCATTACCCTAACCTTACCTTCCCCGCATCCTGACCCTAACCCACCATCTCCCACAGCCTGACCCTAATTCTCCCTTCCCTGCAGCTTGACCCTAACCCACCATCTCCCGCAGCCTGACCCTAACCCTCCCTTCCCCGCACCCTGGAGAGGTTACTCACCTTCCCCTGCAGGTTATCAGTGGCGGCGTTTCAGAGTCAGAATGGGTGAAGTATGCCGATCGGCATACTCACCCATTCTGAAAAAAAAATGAAAAAAAGTGGGCGGTATTCGAAATAGTGACATCCGAAAAGGAACTTTCGAATGTACCTATTTCGGAAATCAGAATTTCTAAGGGGGGACTGCAACCGCCTTAACACAGACCACACTCCTCTATTTTTAAATAAACTTTACCCAAGGTCGCTAAATGGTAAACACACGTTTAATGACCACAATCTGAAAGTCCAATCATGGATAATGGTTCTAGTTACACGTTAGGGAAATGTTTTTCCTATTGCAGGTTTATACTTTGTCAGTTTTTTCTGTATTATGCGATTGTGTGTTTTGCATGGGAGTCCCTTATGCTTTATTTCTGTCCTGGAAATTTTTCTACCTATAAACAGCCTTTAGATATTCCCACATGAATATCCTCTTATCTTTACTCTACATAGATTAAACATGTTTATTAAAACAATCTCCTTACAGCACTCACATACAAGTGATCATTTCATTCCTAGCATATACACACAATCCCACAATCACATAATATAGATTGCAGAGAATTCCAACATGGCATCTCTACCAGAAATAACAGCTGTCCCTTCTGATTCATATTTCTCTTCATACTGAATTACTAAGCGCACCTGCTGTACGCCCCTGTTAGGACAAAAACCAGGATCTATTTCTGTACTGATGGGCTCCTGTCCAGCACCTGTCCTTAAAGGAGATGTTACAGTACAGCAGTGACATGTTACAGGTCAAAAAACAACTACACCGACATGTTCAAAGAAAAACAATAGTTACTACCAGTAAGACTGCGCGCGTGTGTGTGTGTGTGTGTGTGTATCTGCAGTAGCAAACTGGTTAATTCTACCAGTTTAGCCACAATAATACAAATATCATGAGGTAAATATGGAGGCAGCCATTTTGGAATCTAAACCAATATTTATAGAAATACATCTAACTGATGAACTTAGTTATATCTAGTTGTAACTTGTGCAGGCTGGTTGGTCAATGGCATTACATAAAACATGCATATTTTAAAGATACCTGTATCCCCCCCCCATATTTCTGTGAGCGTATAATGTAGTATTGTCCGTATAATGGCTAGTCAGCAGTTGTGAAAATTTATTTTTGAAGATTTGACTTCCTATATTTCTAGAGCAAATTAATCATATGATTTCCAAAATGTAGTGCAGTAAATATGAAAATGTTAAAAACCAACAACAAAAGAATAGTCAACAGTCCACATGAAAACTATTGTCTCTTGATTAGATATCAAAGGAGAGCTGACAAGCATGGCGGCGACCATTTTGAATGTTTGCATTACAAGACAAAAACTACAGTATACTCAACAGATTTTAAGGTCAACCATTTCAGATGTCTCCAAGCTTGGCTAAAACTTGTTCCTTCACATAAAACATAAAGACTTATAAAAAGAGAGTTTACTATGCATTAATGACTCGAATGAATGGTAAAGAACATTTTTAAAGGAAGTTCAATTCCTGTCACAGATCAGTGATATTTGCATAAGCTCTGTGAAGTCAGATCAGACAAGATGTGAGTTTTTGCATAGATTCAATAGAAGTAATCTGATTTTTGGGTTCATTGTGATCACTGCGATGTAGAAGCGATCCCCAGTGATGGCATGAGAAAAGCATCCCCAGTGCAGACAATGCCGCAGCTGTTTGGATGGATGTGACATGCAGCTCATAAAAGAATCTATTGTACACAGGGAGTGAGATCCGCACACTTCGAACTGCTGACTGCACGGAATCCAGCAACAGCTGCTCGGTTCAGACAACTTTGTGTTCTTCTGCCAGCCGGGATTTCTGTGTATTTGTGTGTGCAAGTGAGGGTGACCACGAATATACATAATACCAGTGTGAAAATGAGACTATTCAAATGCAAGCCTGTACAAGAGGAAGAGACGTGTTTACATGCATGCTTCCTTACTTGCCACACATCATCCACCAGAGTCACGTTTATTTCTTTATTGGTTCATTTCAATGTGTTTGATCTTTCTTAGTGTCTTGTGTTTTATATTAATTTGGACACTGTCTTGTGACTGGTGTTACTGCCCAAGTACAAGTGTCATGCCCATTAAGAAATACCAATATATAGAACATGTCTGAAAACATTTTGTATTGGCAGAATATGGCATTTCTGGGTAAATTATATATATTTAAATACATTATGAAATTTGGCTCCCCCTGCAATCAGCATGGTTTAGCCCAGGAGTAACTAAGTTCATGCACTTAACAAGGTCTGGATCCAGCCCATTAAGTTTAAAAAATGACACAACATATAAAATATATTTATCCACAATAAACATGCATTTGCAGTGCACTATCAACACAAAGCTGTAGGGTCTTTATGACCTTTATGGACACAGACTAAAATGCAGACACCCTTTAAAGTGGCTCCTTAATGTCTCTTTCCTGCTGTGAGAACCAGGAGATTTTTTATTTTAGCAACTTGATACTTTGCGTGATTGGATAAAGGGAATCCTATCGTTCCTCTACATGGGTGGAACAATTACAAAATGAATATATCAAATAACAGACCAATCCTTGATCCCAACCCTGCACAATTTTAAAGGAAGTAGTTTTTGTGCAAACCCAAAAACATATATAAATAGGCACACTGTATTTTTACCAAGCACATTTTCTTGCCTGGTCAGTAAAAATATATCTATAACCATTAATAAGTAATTCTCTAGAACAGGCACTGGAGAAAAATATAAAGAAATATAAATGAAAGTTCTCTGGCTTATCAGAGATCAGATGAAGCCTGGCATGCTGTTAGGAAGCCATGAAACATCTGTTAGCCATAAAAGGTGTCATTATCACATCCCATTTACCAGATTGCTCCGAACAAACTATTTTCTAAAGCCCCGTTTGCCAAGTCTTGAAGGACGAGTCCTAGCGTGTGCGTGCCATTACTTGCACATGTGACAATGGTAAACTGTGAGAGGATTCTTCCAGGACTTCAAAGGACGCGTTCTGTATTATCTTATTTAAGTTATTAAGCAAAATGAGCCTATAACACACTGTTTTTACAGTATTTCTTAGCAGATCAAATAACTGTTGTGATCCATAACAATGAACGACCTGTTTTCACATTTAAAAGAATATTAGGGTATAGGTTAATATGTCTGGTTGATATATGACATAGTACATGTTCACTAATGAACTACCATGGTATCAACAATCACAGCAAATGATGTAGTGAGCAGGGATGCTATGGAACATCTTTCTGAGCTCTGTTTGCAGTGTTACCTCTTCCTTCCACCACCTTTGCCCTCACATGCTGTGCTGAGACCTGTGATGCTGGCCCTGATTCATACCCAAGCATCATAGGCTTCTTGGGTGTGTATTTTTTCGTAGGTAGGGTGTGCACATGCGTGGTCATGCTTACTACGCAAACTCCATAGCCCTTAGGCACGTAGTTTGACTACATATGGGGCCTGATTCACACGTAGATAGCGTAGGTGCGGTCTTTACAGACCACACGCAGGGATTTACGTTCCTTGAGGCGGCATTATGCGTTTTTATGAAGAAGTGGGAGGGTGTAGGCATTTAGACGGACATTGCACGGAGACTTAAGGTACCCCATGAGGTACCTAAAAACGGGGGGGGTCGGGCCGAGCGAGTTTGGTGCACATCTGCACATGGTCTTTAAAGATATTTAATAGGAAGTGTGCCACTACAGCCTCCGGGGGAAGTTAGGAGAAGTGGGTGGGGGGAAAACACGCAGTTATGGCCTATGGCAGTGTTCCCCAACCTCTGTCCTCAGGGACCACTAACAGTGCATGTTTTCCAGGTGTCACTGCTGGAGCACAGGTGTGTTCATTACTAACTGTCACATTTTAAAAGCTCCACAGGTGCTGCTCATTATATCACTTGTGATTCTTTAAGGAAACCTAGAAAATATGGACTGTTAGGGGGTCCTGAGGACTGAGGTTGGGGAACATTGGCCTATGGCACTCATAAATGCCATTAGATACCTAAAAACAAGGATGGGTCAGGGGGGACCAGAGGAGTAGGTGTGGATACATACGTATCCGCATTTATGGATCACACACTTACGGGTGTACCCGGTCTGCTGTGTTTGTGTAACAGACAATTCCATTTGCAAACCAAAAAGCATGTAAGACAAACAAAGAATTAAAATGGCAATAATAAGCTTGCATAAATCTATTCAAACCTTATACAACCATTGAAATCACTTGGTATACTGGTTGATATCTGTATTTAACTTTTATCCTTGTTTAAGAAATGACAATTTAGAAACCCTGGATACAATTCAGAATTATGTTCTATATCCCGTGGCAATAAGTATAGTTTGCCACAGGTGATGAGAGAGACTGGTAATGATGCTGGGAGTCTAAAGCTTTCAACTGAAGACAGTAATCCATCGCACACTTTCACACTCATTCACACAGATGGAAGAACTGGGTCTAATCAGTTAGTTAGAGCTGGGGAGGAGACCTTAAATAGCTGGTTTGTGCTATGGGCAGGGTGACCGATGCCAGCTTAGTAGCCAATAACTAGAGAGGGAACGGTGTTAGTAAGCTGTGGGGACCTGGGACTATATTTGGCCCTTTATGTTTAAATGCTGGTCTTCTTTATTGTCAGGATGAGGCATACAGCAGTTAAAGATAAACA
>WWET01000055.1:73152-85132 GCA_011038615.1 Limnodynastes dumerilii
TTCCTGCAAACTTTTTATCTACTCAAAGCAATGTACATAATCTCAAATTATATAAAGGATTGCCACACAATATCCACTTGTGCCAGGATGGCCCACAGCACATTGCATGTATGCTCTATAATATTGTTTTGTTGAACATTATCTCATCTCCTTTCTTCTTGTTCACAGTAGAATTCTCTGAACACAGAATAAAAAGGTGACTACGGTATATACACAGGTGGAATGACAAAGCCTTAAGTTGCTCTATAGGAGACTACTTCACTGTGAGATTGTTATTCATATCAAAAAGACATTCAGACAGGAGGGGAGGATTTTACAGACAAGCCTCAGCATGTCACAGCCCCAGGAATTCTCCACGCGAGGCAGACTGCACCCCTCTCTGTTTTACTTGGATGAGATCGGCAGCATTCTATTCACATCATTTATCAACACTCAAGAGAAAAGTATAAAAAAGCAAAACAGGAAAACCCTAAAACCAGAAAAGGGAAGTCCTATAATATAATGGTAAAATATCTGGCCATTACAAAGCAACATGCAACATTTGTGTTTATCTGTCCGATACTGTACTCTGCAGGTTTTTGTTTGTGCTTTTTACATGTAGAGAGGAAAACACTATATATAGTAATAAGAAAGATCAGCTGGTTGGCCTGATACCGTATGTAATAAACAATTTGTTGGTACATTGCCAAAGCAGTCCAAAAACGCTTTCATCCAATTAGGATTGGCGCATGCAGTGAGGGGATAGCCTGCATCAAGAAGCCTGCTCCACTATAATTGTAACTATGTCCGCAGTGGCAGCAGACTTCCGATCTGCAATCATAAGTTACACACGTGAAAGGATAACAGTCACCTTACACATATACACTGAACCCTACCTTTAGTGTTGCACACCACCTAAACGCTGGTGTGTAATGAAGGATCATATGTAACAGATTAACCAAGCCCTTACTATACCTCACCCCGTCTACCAGGTGTACACACTGTCTGCATGGCAGAGGTATTGCTGCCATCAGAAAGACCTTTAGTACAGAGGCCTGGATTGTGAGGATCCGGATCCGCACTGGAACGGAGGCTAATGAACGGAATTTTGGATCCTAAGTACTGCGCGGAGGAGATTTAAGACTGCTGCAACAGTGCAGGTGGAATACTGGACCGTACGCAAGGGCTCAGCCAATCCCTTACTATACAACTTAAATATCAAAGCCCACCAACAAGCGTATCTCACACACCTAGGGGCAGATCCTGACCCGCGTTCGGCTTACGTGCGTGCGCGGGTCCCTCCATACGATCGCGTAGCGGGGAGTGTATGCCCCCTGCAATCCCTGCTCAAGGTAGTAAGTGTCCAGATTCCTACCTTAAAATTTCACAACTAGGTCTGCGGCCTTTCGGCTGCAGACGGAGTCGTAATGGGGCTTCACCCACCCGACACATAAGTGACATGGCTATCTTCGCCTATATGGCAGAAATACGACCACTGTAAATTTCTGTGCCGGCACCTTTATCGTTATGGCCGGCATACGTAACAAAGTTACGTACGCCTTCCGATATGCAAGCATAAGTACTTTGCACCAATTAGATTCCAGGGGAATTGCGCACGGAGTGTGTGTAATTCTCCAGTTGGATGTACCTGAGGATCTACCCCATAGTGTGTGGCCCAGCCCCCCGCGTGCAATGACCTGAATCCGCACTGAACGCTGCCACCTGATCTCACGCAAGTGCAAAACAAGCAGAGGTAGGGGACTTAGGTACGTGACGTATAAAAACTTTAATATTTTAATATTTCATTACCACGAAAGAAGGGGAAAGGGAACTAGCAGTCACTGCTTCATGTGACAAAGTAATGAGACCGGTAAATCAGATGCTCGGTACATAGGGAGAGGAACTGGTACCAGAAAGAGAGAAGTAGTAATGTCAATTAAGAGATCATACACACAGCTGGAATACTGTGTTCATTTCTAGTGGTTATATCAGGACATAAGTATATTAGAGACAATGCAAAGAAGATCAACTAAAATGGTGCATACCAAGAAAGACTGAACATGTCCTGTCCCTTCTCTTGGAGCTTTTAAATATATAAAGGGATGTAACCTGGGGACAGGAGGGGGACATTTCTTAAAGGAAGATATGTATTTGAACACAAGGGCATGTGTATAAACTGGAAATAGGGAGGTAAAAGGGAAATTAATAAATGGATTATCCTCACATCTCAGGTGGTAAAGGCTAACACAGTAGAACAATTTAAACATGACTGGGATAACTATCCCAAGAATATCATAATTCTTAAACTAAATAGATGGTCAAATAGGGTCTAGGGTCAGTATGGTTCAGCTAAAAAAAAAAACAAAAAAAAAAACTGAGCAGACTGGATGGGCCAAGCGGCTCTTATCTGCCATCACATTCTGTGTTTAAAAGGTATTTTTGAATCTTATTTTCACTATATATTGTGCTTGATATTAAACTACAGAATACTTTTTAGTTGGCACCAATGGTACAACAGAAGTATTAAAACAAAACAAAAAAAATGGTGTTCACTGTTCTGCTTTTCATTATTTGTATGTACAGCGACATTAAGCTCCTATTTCCTTTTAAGTTACCACTGTGAATCTTTCCCTGGGGCAAAGGCTGAAAACAAAAATTTTAAATTAGACTAAAGCCAGATGCATAGGACTGGTTTTACTGGGACAAGGACAAGAATCACATGACAATCCTTTTACAAAAGCATCTCATACACAATATACTAAACATAAGTGTATGTGAGTACACAATAGTGTAACTATTGTTAATTGTGATTGATTAGCACTAAAGGCTCTCTTTTACATGAGGATCGCCTTGAGCCCCAGCAGTGTGGTCGGGGATACGTTCATCTGCCCATGGTGACCGGAATCTTTCTATGGTCACTCAGCCTCTCATGTGACTAGATCACGTCTAAGACCGCCAAATTAAAATGCTTCAAAGAGTGCGATTGGCCGAGGTGTTCTGGCCTAAGGATCAATTATTCGTTATCATTGGGTTAAATATAACAAATATTCTAAAAAAAAAAAAAGCCAGAAGGAGCGGTTTACCAAAGCGACAAATCAAATTCTAGCTCTCAAAAGTCACTCAATGAATTAGGTGGTCTTCACATTTAAGAGTATCAGATTACATAGCGCTTTACTGAGAATATTTAGCATTCACATCTGACCCTGTCCCATTGGAGCTACATATTTAGTTGCCTAACACAGACATACATACATATACACACACACACACACACACAGACCAGCGCTAATTTATTCAGCCAATTAGCCTACCAGCATGTTTTGGGAGTGTGGGAGGAAACTGGAGCACCCGGAGAAAACCCACACAGATACAGGGAGAATATACAAACTCCACACAGATAAGGCCTAGTCTGGGAATCAAACTTATGACCTGAGCGCTGTAAGACACAATGCTACTCACTGATCCACCGTGCGGAAATGGAAAAGGTTTAATGGTGCAATTATAAGAATTAGGAAAAAAATATATATTAACCCACTTTAGGGCCAGTGGTCAACTGTTACTAAAGCTAATATTTTTAAGAATATTATAAACTTATTGGTTGCTAAGGAAACACCTTTTTAAAAGCTTTGATGCAGTGACCGCATTATGTGCTTTCCAAGTAATATAGATTGTGTAAAACTGGTTTAAAGCACAGGCAACATTCAAAGCCATAAAACTGTTTCCTCCTGTTAAATACAGAAGTACTCTCCTTCAAAATGTTTAGACCCTTCCCACAACAATGGCCATTATTGTTTTTCCTCTATTTTTACCTATATAATGATACCCTGAGGTTTTGTTTGTTTGTTTTTTTATCACTAACAATGCATTTTCCTGAAGTGGGTCCTGTGAGGTGTAGCAGAGTTTTTTTTTTAAACTAGCTTTATATAATAACATTTACTGTGCAAGGAAAAGCAAGGTTTTTTTTGTCTATAATGGACCTATAGTCCAGGCAACATCTGTAGGTCTAATATGAATGTTTATACAGAATAATGACAATGGCAACCCCAATAATTTTGCAATGCCCAACATAAGAACTGATTCAACAGGAGAACAAATCTTTAATAGTCAGATAGACTATATGTACCAGTTCCCTTAGTATGGCACATGTTAAAATGTCATTGCTACTTTCTTCTGAATGGACAGAGTGCAAAAATATGCAAATCATATTTAAATAAGGAGTTGTGGTTCCAAATTGGACTCAACCTTTCAGTAGTCATGTAACGTCAATTCAAACATATGCAAAACTACATGTCTTCTACTTGCATAGGCTGTAACGATTACTTTTAACCGAAAAAAAAAATGTTCACAAAAGTTCCTTTAATGCTTTTACCCTTCACTTTTTTCAGTAAACCCTTTTCACACAACTCACATTTTAAAAATAAATTGGAAAATTAATTTGAAACTTTTATACCACTTCAATCAAAAAATCTCATGGCGAAATGAAGAAGGTTTAATGGTGGAATTATAAGAAAAAGAAAAAAAACAAAACAACCCACTTTAGGGCGAGCAGTCACTGCTACCATTATCTGGGCCCAAGCTTCATTTTGAGTTGAGGTCATATTTGTTTGTTAAGACTTGTAACCCTTGTGAAAAACGCTTGTTAGTATGGTATTACATACAGAGGTCTTTTTCTTTGATTAAATGAATCATTTGAATTTATTTCCAAAATTCAATGTAATGTGCAATCCTCCCATGGGCCCTTGAGGTTGTATTAAGTTGCTCATGATTGCACTGGAAATTATTGATGGCTATACACCGGACTGATCTTTCAGTGATCTGACAAATAGGCCAATAAATCACCAGATCGGATTATGATCAAGTAAATCAAGGGTTCACAACCAGTGGCACGGCCTGGTGGTATGCATGGTGACTGGGTGAGGTAATAAGGAGGAAGCAGCCATATTTGTGTTTTAAATTAGGTGCGATACCAGATGAAAGGGGACATGTTTAATTAAATATCTGTGGGACTGAACGGAACATGTACCAAATGTAGCTCAAAATCATTGCAAAAATGTATATGACATGTATATGGCATGGCTACATGTTATGCTAAGTGGTATTTGAAACCATTCCACAATGGGTAACGCTACGTAATGGGTTCTCCTAAAAAATTTAAAAGTAGAATAAGCGGCTTGACTGACACAGTGGGGCGGATCCAGATCGACAGCAGATCGCCCGTCACTTCCAATGGCAGGGCCCTAACATAATATTTACGCGCCAACCCCATGGAAAATGGGGCCAGTGCGTAAATAAGAATTGTATGTAAGGGCTTAACGCCCCACTGCGCATACCTGATGTACATATGGCGCCCTGTCTTGCCGTCGAAAAGGCTTCCAGCATGGAAGACTGTATCCTAAGGAACCAGAGGCATGCTGAAAGCCTATTGGCTGCGCATGCGCTCTCACTTTGCGTTCATTTTTCTGCCCACACAGAGCAGAAAAGGAGCGTAAGTGCTCGGCCTGGATTCAGTCCAATCTCCTGATCAGCTTACAGCCATTGTTTTGCAACTCTACTGTAAGGAAAGATATAAAAAGAGTACTAATTCACATCAGAAAAACAGTATACTCTTTAAATAACGACAAAACAAACTAGGTGTGTCCACAGTGTAACCATTTGTCAGAAGTAGCCCTTTTCTCAGCAAATGTACCATGAAGAACAAGCCTTACAATCATTACTGTAAAATATGTGGTCTTTTAGTGCATGTAAGTATTGTTATCTTCTGAAACTTCAAAAGGAAATGTGATTATTACAAATGGAGCCCTCCATTGGGAAGGTCTTTTCGTTGTATCACATATTAACTTACTTCAGTTCAGAAGCTGCAATATTGAACTATTTATTATGTCTATCAATGGTGGTATCCAACCTATATTATCAGGGTCTCATTGAGGACTGTGCAGTTACATATTGTTTTCTTTCTCCTATTACAAATTTATATTTATCTGTCACCACAAAGCAACATGGCGGCCATTTTGTGACCTCACAAACATCACTACTTTCCACATAAGGACTGCTACCATCACGTGCAGGTATCTGGTATTCGGGTTTTGTTAACTTTTTTGTTTTTTAGATAGAAGTCCATGAACATTTTTTTCTCATTGTAAGAAAGAGCTTTAAGAGTTTAACAGCTGTAGGGAAGGATAGCTTAATGATTGATAAAACCACTGAGATTTCTGTCCATTTAACAAAGATAATCACAAAGAAACCACATAGTTTATGTATAAAACTTCTATAATACATTAAACATGGAAAGAAGTTGGAATTAATGGGACCTCCAACAGGATGTTACTTGACAGCTATATTTTCTGAATTTCCCGGGAGCTTTCAAACCCCAGTGATGAAGTACAGTACAGTAAATCGACGGGTCAGCAGGAAACTTGGAGAAGGGCAGCTGAATGCTGTCATACATCACCATGTAAGGAATTATATGTATATGTGCAAAATGACAATTATTGCAAAAAAACTTTCCTTTACACCAAAAAAAAACCCAAAAGGTGTTACTGCACATCTGACATCCATGATCACCCAGGTGGCCGAACTACAGTACATAGACTCACAATGATGCAACATCACATACACAGGGCTGCATTCAGATTCTTGCGCTTTTCCATACTTCCATGTTTGAGACTGTGGATGCTTTTTACACTGCGCACACAGCCATGCTTGTCAGTCAGAAGCCATTCCAGCCAATCCAGACTTAAGTGGGATGACACTTCCAACAAAAAGGCCGGTCTGTTCCTAAATGGGTGTTCCCTCCTGGTGTATAGGCGTTTCGTCTTGCTACAAATGTCTGCACATGTTAAGAGTTTAATACACGGATGTCTGGATATTGTAATGAAGTGCTCACAGGCTCTCTGAACAGCGTGATAAATGTAAGTCTGATTCCAGCCTGTATTCATTTTAAACAACTATGATGATAAATTTTAAATAATGTTTAGCGACAGACAAGGAAGTGCAGAAATTTTTAGTCAAGTATAGAACAGAATACTGAAAGCAGTAAAACATGTAGCGGTTAAAGTAAAATTGGATTTTATAAGGGAAAAGCAAAGCGTGACAATTACATTTTGGCATAAAGGAGATTAGTCAGACCGTTTTTACGAGATACAATAGTCAGTCCTGAAACCTGGCTGTGGCGGAGTTAACACCAAGTTAAGGAGTTTTGCAGCTGCTATTTCAACACAGATCCTATTGAAATCCCACATGTAGGATTTAGCCCCAAATGCTGCCAAACCGAAATCACTCTCCTCCCACCCCCCAAACCTGTCATGGGCCATCAGCTGCGGACTATATATCCTATAATAGGAAGACTATTCATGTTTGTTGTAGGAGTGCTGCTAGCAACAGCATTTATAACCAATGTACATGAATTAGGTAAAAATCAACTAGTGGCAGTGTCCATGATTCTTATGTGAAAAAAATGTATTAAATAGTAATAAGCATAGAAGATGACAGATATACACATTGCCATAAACTGAAATTTAAAAAACTAAATAAAACATATGTGTGTCTCTCAGCATATTTTATAGGAGACCACTGAGAGGTACAGTAATAAATAGTGAAAGAAGTGTTCAACAGAATCCCCCTCTAGAAAGTCCTGGGAAACACATGAGGCCTCCGCGATCTGCTCCAGACAAGTGGAAGCTTTCCTAGCACAGTCCCCAGTAGTACAAGTGGAAGGCGTCCTAGCACAGTCCACACAGCAGTGTTTGTCACACTTGGGAACTGAAGCCACATAACCATCTATATAACCTGTTGTCAGAGCAGCTCAGGGTCACTCTTACCTGTCAGCCATGTCTCTGAAGGTCTCCCCCCTCACATGGTCCGGTGGAAAAGCTTTAATAAAGTAAATGAAAAGTCCTCGCAGACCTGTTGATTGTCCGGATCCTCCAGTATCTGCCGTGAGCCCTATGCAATGATATGACAAAGTAAGATGTGAGCCAGGCAGGATGTGTAATCTGATTCCACTCCCAGTATATCCTCCCCCATCTACTCCTTTCTGCAGAGCTGCCTGGGACATGCATTACCCTACATACAAAGGAGGGGGTGTTAACCCATGTCATGCCAGAGAGCTTCTCAACACCAATGCAACTTCTCCTCAGCACAGGAGTTAAGGGAAAATCCATTTATAGAAAGTCCCATGCAAACATCATTAGTCACTTCTCTCTGTAAAGTTTCTATCACTGAAAACTAAGATTAAGTAGAGTGACAAACATTAACCATTAACAGAACTGTATGCACTAATATACTCAGGGGCTAATGTACAAAACACACTTGCATAAAACTTTTTAGCAAAGGGCCACACCCCTTGCGCACATAGACCTGTGGAGCTTACCTTAAAATTTCTGACTTGCCCTCACTAAAAATGGGGACGGCTTGGAAATCTGAACAAGGACGTGACAGGGCCGCCATCAGGAACTACTGTCCCTGGCCCGAAGCTGTTGGTGGGCCCGCCATAATTTCATGGTCAATGCGCAGGGAAAAAATTCACCAATGACATCACGTGGGGGCAGGGCCCAACACTTGTGTGTCCCAGGCCTCAGAAATTCTGAAAGCGGCCCTGGAACGTGTGACTTAACAGGCCCTTATTGTACAATTTGAATTTACCCCACCCCCCCAGAGTACGCGAGCGCCACATGCAGCCCCACCGCTAGAGTCATTGCATAAGCACTTCTAGTACAGAAGTCTGGATTTAGAATATCGGTCATGGCAAAATGCGTTGTTTTTTCCACTTGCATGCATGGTACGGAAACAATCGCATTTTACTTGCACGTGCACACATGAACTTTCCAACAGTAACATCTTGATAGGCAATGAAGATGGGGCAGATCCAGACCTATGTCTGTGTTACGAACTAGCGCGGATCATGTTTACGCAATCTACGTAAGAAAAAGATACGTAGATTGCATAAAAAATGACTACGCATGTGCAGTAGTAAAAATCACTCCCCCAGGCACTCCCAGCAGTCGTCCGTAATTACATTGCCTTTACGCTTGCTGAACCCTACCCTAACGTTTGTAATCGTAACTACGGGCAGACGTAACTAAACGATGGTCGTAACTACGTAACCCAGCCCACACTGTATGATTTAAATGCCTCCTCCCATCTACATAGCGTAAGTGGAGCGTATTTACGGCTGGCGTATTATAGGAACGCCCCTTCATACATAAATACGAAAATGTTACAGACCTATTTAAGATTACGGCCGGAAACAGCTGCTGGGCGCATGTGCAGAACGTACTAACTGACGATATTATGATTGCGGCTGGCGTAAATACACCCGCGGCCATAGTTCTGGATCTGGCCGATGTTTTTATACTACATACAAGACAATCGTATTTTGTTTTTTAAGTATTGCATTTGTTCATTATGACGAGTGCTAGTTTTTAGTTTCAGTATTAGAATATGCCTCTCTTCTGATATTGAATATCCTGTAATAAGATGTGACATTCTTTTATTTCCAAACACAATATTATTGTAAAAGCAATAAAATGCTAAATGTCTTGGGGGTTTCTTATGTAAACATAAAAGTTGTTCTTAGCTTCATGCACCCCCATCTCCAAAAAATTATTTCAGCTCCACCTAGTGTGTGATTCCTAATATACAGTTGTAAAAGCATTCATAACCAAATGAGTTGTCTGTCAGGCTTATTTATTCTTCACTATAGACAAACGTCTGGCTGTTGAGAACACTCTGCATGTGAAGAAACAGTTGTATGAGCATGGGGTTTGCTATTAACATAGTGATTTAATTAACTTATACCCTTAGCCTTAGGCTGGAAATCTTACTTGTGTCTTTTCTTGTTAACATAAGGCTGAAGTAGACTGGTGAATTTGATATAGAACATGTTCATCTTGAACATACACCATTTGTTTACTACAATCGGCCAGATTCCGAATTTCAAGTTTTTCTCAACTTATGTGCATCTGAGACGCGTCTCTTTTTCCACCCTGAGCATGCTCAAATTATCAGAGCACATCCAGATTTAAGAGAAAGGATACTTTCAACAGAAAGTCTGAGTTGATTCCTCCCCAGTATTCCCCATCATGTGTCTCCAGGCTCCCCATTATTCGCCATCATGTGTCTCCAGCCTCCCTAGTATTCCCCATCATGTGCCTCCAGCCTCCCCAGTATTCCCCATCATGTGTCTCCAGGCTCCCCAGTATTCCCCATCATGTGTCTCCAGCCACCCTATTATTCCCCATCATGTGTCTCCAGCCTCCCCAGTATTCCCCATCATGTCTCTTCAGAATCCACAGTATTCCCTATTCATGTGTCTCCAGTTCCCAGTATTACCCATCATGTCTGTCCAACCTCCCCAGTATTCCCAATCATATGTCTCCAGCTCCCAGTAATTCCCCATGCATATGTCTCCATGGCCAGAAATTCTCCATTCATATGTCTCCAGCCTCCCCTGTATATATTTACTTACCTTTGATGTCTTCTGTCTGCTGCTCTCCTCCATGGTGCATGCTCTCTTCTTCCTTAAGTCACGTCAGCGACATTTGCATAAAGCAATCTGATTCCTGCTATCAGCCGCTGCGGACGTTATACAGAACAGCTGAAAGGGGTTTGCTATCAGCTGTTCTGTGTAACTGCCACAGAGGCTGATAGCAGGAGCCCCCTTTGAGCCATGATCGCCAGCAACAGGGCATAGTGCCGGCCCTCCACTGGGTCTACATAGTAATACAAGGCCTCAAAAATATATGTCTGGGCCACTTGCGGCCCGTGGGCTGCAAGTTTGACATGTCTGCTTTTACAGGGTAGATTTCCCTCTGTCTGTGTACTTACCCAGAATTATGTAATTCTAAGAATATTCAACGTGCTTTAGACAGAAAGCTTAAGGTTAGGCCACGCAATTTGGAGTGGTTGCAAAGCTAATGCACAGGCAGCACTAGAAGTACCCTACAAATCATTTGCTCCGAAATCTGAGGTTCCGTATGACTGGAGATCAGGGTTGCCTACTTTTTATTTCTTCCCTCCAGGAAATCTCGGAGGGAAGAAATAGATGCGGGTGTGGGGGAGGGGCTTAATGACATGATTTATGCAAATTGTGTCATTAACCCCCACTCCCTGTCATTACTACACTACACTACTGTAATCCCTGGGGTTTATGGGGTAGGTTGACATCATCAAGTCCCGCCCATTCCTAGTAACTCTAGGGATTACTATAATGAGAGCCAGGAGGTCAGGACTTGCGGGAGATTTCTCGGCTATCCCAGGATACCGAGCGAACATCCCAGATTTCAGGAGTCTCACGGATATTCCGGGAGAATTGGCAACCTTGCTGGAAATCTGGTGCAACATCTGGCATGTGCATACGTGCGGTGAGCTGCCAGAAAATCACCTGCAGTTTGCAGAATTTCGGTCATGTACAGAGGTCTAAATCTGGCCCCCACAGAAGAATTATTATAATAGGTACAATCCATTTTTTATAAATCTGCTATACAAATTAGGAGACCACCAGCAATTTTACAGCTAATAAGTCACTTGCAAACTGACATAAAACATGTGGCATTGCATTTTAGTAAATCTCGGCCTGCGTTTCTATAAAACTGGTCACTTGTGTTCAGATGTTTACAACCATGTGCTATAAAGAGAACCACATCCAGGACTGTTATCAGCTTTAGTTGCTAGTGTAGAGTGAGAGATGGCTATGCAGTGTTTGTTGCTAAGCAGTCACTGTGGAATGGGTCTCTATAGGGCAGGGGAGAAAGCAGCTGTTATGTTCTAGTGTTAGTGCTAAACAAAAGCATAAGTGATGGGTCACACTAGCAAATCCTTCTGTCTGCTCAACTAGACTTGTACAGATATAGATATAACAGGGGCACCTTAAAAAGTGAGGGGGTCCTTGTGCAGGATTTGTACATGCCCCCCCATCCCCTAAGGCCCCCCTTCCCCCAGCGGAACCCCTCCCCCGCTGCAGAGTGTCTGCCACAGAGCCCCACTGTTTTGAAGGGCCCCTGCG
>WWET01000055.1:87570-104138 GCA_011038615.1 Limnodynastes dumerilii
GAACTCTAATCACCACTGTGACTGTGGCCATTGTATCATTCAGGATTAGATTAGGCAAAACAGGATGAGGACACAAGAGTCACTCTGCTGCATAAGACTCACTTGGTCTGCCTGGATCTGTCATGGCATGTCACAGCCATTTTCATAAAAATAACACCAGTACTGTCACCATGTTGATTACCTATATATACATATACATATGTACACAGTGTGCTATTTGTAAAACTATTGTCATATACAACAAATACAGTGTCATTAATTGTGAGACTACTGGATGACATTCCTAATGGATAATAAATTTAGGCTTCATTAATAGAACTACAATATGACACGTGTTACACACCATCCAGTCTCACCTATCTATTCCTGTGGTTAGAAGTTCCAAACAGCTCGGACAACTCAGATTTTCCAGGGAAGTTAATCATTTACCCAATTCCACCTTGTTATAAGTGGTCTGACTGATTGCCTGAGTGCTCCCTATTTAGTCTGGCTCTGTGCTCTGCTTCAGTGCCAGGTATGGTCTGGCTAAAAACCTAATAATCTGGGGGGAAAAGGGCAAATACAAGCAAGTGACCCTGGATGCACTCCCCTCACCCACACACATAAAAAACACACTCCAAATTTAAAAAATAAATCATCTGACCCCTCCTGTAGTCCTGCGCTGTCTCCCTGTGGTCCTGCGCTGTCTCTCCATATGCTTCCATGTGGTGAATGGCTATCAGCACTGGACATCCACCAATCAGCATGCATAAAGCCATTCACTGTAGGTTGCAGGCTAGTAGACAGATAGAGAATGCTCTCCGGCTGCTCTAATCATGTTTAATCCAAAATCTGAGCCACTGGAAAGCATCTTTCTATTCCTTCCCTTCAGCCAATGAACAGGGCCAACTGCCGCACACAGCAGATGCCCCCTTTACCCCCCATCTATGTGATGCCATGCGTTTGTCCTCGGATTTATGTGATGCCATTCATTGTCCACGGATTTATGTGATGCCATGCGTCGTCCTTGGATCTGTGTAATGCCATGCGTTGTCCTTGGATCTTTGTAATGCCATGCGTTTCAAGATTCTGATTTCTCTAAAATTTCTGGCACAAAACCTTTATTTTTATATCCGGCAATCAGGTTCCTTTTAGTTTATTATTTGTTTAATATATGGACCACTGTTCAGTATTTTCAGCTATTACTATAAAAAAAATATACTATTTTATTTGATAAAACATCTGTAACAATCTGGAATCACATAGATCCGGGGACAACGCATGGAATCACATAGATCCGAGGACAACGCATGGAATCACATTGATCCGAGGACAACGCATGGAATCACATTGATCCGAGGACAACGCATGGAATCACATAGATCCGAGGACAACGCATGGAATCACATGGATCCGAGGACAACGCATGGAATCACATAGATCTGAGGACAAACACCAAGTTAGGACCAAGCTGAAACAATACAACATTGATTCTCAGTCCTATGTTATATTAGTTGTATTTTCCACAACAAATATTCTTCAAGTATTTTGGAGGGTGACCTTGTAATATAAAGCTGAATACAAACTATGGGCCAGATCTAGACCCTGCACACACGTAAAGCAGTAGATACGCCGCCGTAGAGGGGAGTGCATGTCACCGGCACTCCCCGCTATCGGTAGTAAATCTGTGTCACAGTTGGCGGTAAACGCCGCCAGACTTACCCGCGGCCACGCTCCTCTGTCTCCATCGGCGTGCAGCGCTCCTGTCTGGCGGGAACTCCGGCTCATGGGCGCAGCCATGACAGTCCGCGACACATGACCACTGACCACCAATCAGGTCACAGCAGCCGCAGCCATGTAACACATGCAGCCAATCAGCCCTTAGAGAGGGCTATTTAAACCCAGCCAGAGCTCCCTTCTGTGCCAGATCTACTTTGTCACAGAAGGAGCCTGGTTCTCTCGTTACTGCTTGTTATCTAGCCTGCAATCCAAGTCTGCAATCCAAGTCTGCAATCCAAGTCTGCAATCCAAGTCTGCAATCCAAGTCTGCAATCCAAGTCTGCAATCCAAGTCTGCAATCCAAGTCTGCAATCCAAGTCTGCAATCCAAGTCTGCAATCCAAGTCTGCAATCCAAGTCTGCAATCCAAGTCTGCAATCCAAGTCTGCAATCCAAGTCTGCAATCCAAGTCTGCAATCCAAGTCTGCAATCCAAGTCTGCAATCCAAGTCTGCAATCCAAGTCTGCAATCCAAGTCTGCAATCCAAGTCTGCAATCCAAGTCTGCAATCCAAGTCTGCAATCCAAGTCTGCAATCCAAGTCTGCAATCCAAGTCTGCAATCCAAGTCTGCAATCCAAGTCTGCAATCCAAGTCTGCAATCCAAGTCTGCAATCCAAGTCTGCAATCCAAGTCTGCAATCCAAGTCTGCAATCCAAGTCTGCAATCCAAGTCTGCAATCCAAGTCTGCAATCCAAGTCTGCAATCCAAGTCTGCAATCCAAGTCTGCAATCCAAGTCTGCAATCCAAGTCTGCAATCCAAGTCTGCAATCCAAGTCTGCAATCCAAGTCTGCAATCCAAGTCTGCAATCCAAGTCTGCAATCCAAGTCTGCAATCCAAGTCTGCAATCCAAGTCTGCAATCCAAGTCTGCAATCCAAGTCTGCAATCCAAGTCTGCAATCCAAGTCTGCAATCCAAGTCTGCAATCCAAGTCTGCAATCCAAGTCTGCAATCCAAGTCTGCAATCCAAGTCTGCAATCCAAGTCTGCAATCCAAGTCTGCAATCCAAGTCTGCAATCCAAGTCTGCAATCCAAGTCTGCAATCCAAGTCTGCAATCCAAGTCTGCAATCCAAGTCTGCAATCCAAGTCTGCAATCCAAGTCTGCAATCCAAGTCTGCAATCCAAGTCTGCAATCCAAGTCTGCAATCCAAGTCTGCAATCCAAGTCTGCAATCCAAGTCTGCAATCCAAGTCTGCAATCCAAGTCTGCAATCCAAGTCTGCAATCCAAGTCTGCAATCCAAGTCTGCAATCCAAGTCTGCAATCCAAGTCTGCAATCCAAGTCTGCAATCCAAGTCTGCAATCCAAGTCTGCAATCCAAGTCTGCAATCCAAGTCTGCAATCCAAGTCTGCAATCCAAGTCTGCAATCCAAGTCTGCAATCCAAGTCTGCAATCCAAGTCTGCAATCCAAGTCTGCAATCCAAGTCTGCAATCCAAGTCTGCAATCCAAGTCTGCAATCCAAGTCTGCAATCCAAGTCTGCAATCCAAGTCTGCAATCCAAGTCTGCAATCCAAGTCTGCAATCCAAGTCTGCAATCCAAGTCTGCAATCCAAGTCTGCAATCCAAGTCTGCAATCCAAGTCTGCAATCCAAGTCTGCAATCCAAGTCTGCAATCCAAGTCTGCAATCCAAGTCTGCAATCCAAGTCTGCAATCCAAGTCTGCAATCCAAGTCTGCAATCCAAGTCTGCAATCCAAGTCTGCAATCCAAGTCTGCAATCCAAGTCTGCAATCCAAGTCTGCAATCCAAGTCTGCAATCCAAGTCTGCAATCCAAGTCTGCAATCCAAGTCTGCAATCCAAGTCTGCAATCCAAGTCTGCAATCCAAGTCTGCAATCCAAGTCTGCAATCCAAGTCTGCAATCCAAGTCTGCAATCCAAGTCTGCAATCCAAGTCTGCAATCCAAGTCTGCAATCCAAGTCTGCAATCCAAGTCTGCAATCCAAGTCTGCAATCCAAGTCTGCAATCCAAGTCTGCAATCCAAGTCTGCAATCCAAGTCTGCAATCCAAGTCTGCAATCCAAGTCTGCAATCCAAGTCTGCAATCCAAGTCTGCAATCCAAGTCTGCAATCCAAGTCTGCAATCCAAGTCTGCAATCCAAGTCTGCAATCCAAGTCTGCAATCCAAGTCTGCAATCCAAGTCTGCAATCCAAGTCTGCAATCCAAGTCTGCAATCCAAGTCTGCAATCCAAGTCTGCAATCCAAGTCTGCAATCCAAGTCTGCAATCCAAGTCTGCAATCCAAGTCTGCAATCCAAGTCTGCAATCCAAGTCTGCAATCCAAGTCTGCAATCCAAGTCTGCAATCCAAGTCTGCAATCCAAGTCTGCAATCCAAGTCTGCAATCCAAGTCTGCAATCCAAGTCTGCAATCCAAGTCTGCAATCCAAGTCTGCAATCCAAGTCTGCAATCCAAGTCTGCAATCCAAGTCTGCAATCCAAGTCTGCAATCCAAGTCTGCAATCCAAGTCTGCAATCCAAGTCTGCAATCCAAGTCTGCAATCCAAGTCTGCAATCCAAGTCTGCAATCCAAGTCTGCAATCCAAGTCTGCAATCCAAGTCTGCAATCCAAGTCTGCAATCCAAGTCTGCAATCCAAGTCTGCAATCCAAGTCTGCAATCCAAGTCTGCAATCCAAGTCTGCAATCCAAGTCTGCAATCCAAGTCTGCAATCCAAGTCTGCAATCCAAGTCTGCAATCCAAGTCTGCAATCCAAGTCTGCAATCCAAGTCTGCAATCCAAGTCTGCAATCCAAGTCTGCAATCCAAGTCTGCAATCCAAGTCTGCAATCCAAGTCTGCAATCCAAGTCTGCAATCCAAGTCTGCAATCCAAGTCTGCAATCCAAGTCTGCAATCCAAGTCTGCAATCCAAGTCTGCAATCCAAGTCTGCAATCCAAGTCTGCAATCCAAGTCTGCAATCCAAGTCTGCAATCCAAGTCTGCAATCCAAGTCTGCAATCCAAGTCTGCAATCCAAGTCTGCAATCCAAGTCTGCAATCCAAGTCTGCAATCCAAGTCTGCAATCCAAGTCTGCAATCCAAGTCTGCAATCCAAGTCTGCAATCCAAGTCTGCAATCCAAGTCTGCAATCCAAGTCTGCAATCCAAGTCTGCAATCCAAGTCTGCAATCCAAGTCTGCAATCCAAGTCTGCAATCCAAGTCTGCAATCCAAGTCTGCAATCCAAGTCTGCAATCCAAGTCTGCAATCCAAGTCTGCAATCCAAGTCTGCAATCCAAGTCTGCAATCCAAGTCTGCAATCCAAGTCTGCAATCCAAGTCTGCAATCCAAGTCTGCAATCCAAGTCTGCAATCCAAGTCTGCAATCCAAGTCTGCAATCCAAGTCTGCAATCCAAGTCTGCAATCCAAGTCTGCAATCCAAGTCTGCAATCCAAGTCTGCAATCCAAGTCTGCAATCCAAGTCTGCAATCCAAGTCTGCAATCCAAGTCTGCAATCCAAGTCTGCAATCCAAGTCTGCAATCCAAGTCTGCAATCCAAGTCTGCAATCCAAGTCTGCAATCCAAGTCTGCAATCCAAGTCTGCAATCCAAGTCTGCAATCCAAGTCTGCAATCCAAGTCTGCAATCCAAGTCTGCAATCCAAGTCTGCAATCCAAGTCTGCAATCCAAGTCTGCAATCCAAGTCTGCAATCCAAGTCTGCAATCCAAGTCTGCAATCCAAGTCTGCAATCCAAGTCTGCAATCCAAGTCTGCAATCCAAGTCTGCAATCCAAGTCTGCAATCCAAGTCTGCAATCCAAGTCTGCAATCCAAGTCTGCAATCCAAGTCTGCAATCCAAGTCTGCAATCCAAGTCTGCAATCCAAGTCTGCAATCCAAGTCTGCAATCCAAGTCTGCAATCCAAGTCTGCAATCCAAGTCTGCAATCCAAGTCTGCAATCCAAGTCTGCAATCCAAGTCTGCAATCCAAGTCTGCAATCCAAGTCTGCAATCCAAGTCTGCAATCCAAGTCTGCAATCCAAGTCTGCAATCCAAGTCTGCAATCCAAGTCTGCAATCCAAGTCTGCAATCCAAGTCTGCAATCCAAGTCTGCAATCCAAGTCTGCAATCCAAGTCTGCAATCCAAGTCTGCAATCCAAGTCTGCAATCCAAGTCTGCAATCCAAGTCTGCAATCCAAGTCTGCAATCCAAGTCTGCAATCCAAGTCTGCAATCCAAGTCTGCAATCCAAGTCTGCAATCCAAGTCTGCAATCCAAGTCTGCAATCCAAGTCTGCAATCCAAGTCTGCAATCCAAGTCTGCAATCCAAGTCTGCAATCCAAGTCTGCAATCCAAGTCTGCAATCCAAGTCTGCAATCCAAGTCTGCAATCCAAGTCTGCAATCCAAGTCTGCAATCCAAGTCTGCAATCCAAGTCTGCAATCCAAGTCTGCAATCCAAGTCTGCAATCCAAGTCTGCAATCCAAGTCTGCAATCCAAGTCTGCAATCCAAGTCTGCAATCCAAGTCTGCAATCCAAGTCTGCAATCCAAGTCTGCAATCCAAGTCTGCAATCCAAGTCTGCAATCCAAGTCTGCAATCCAAGTCTGCAATCCAAGTCTGCAATCCAAGTCTGCAATCCAAGTCTGCAATCCAAGTCTGCAATCCAAGTCTGCAATCCAAGTCTGCAATCCAAGTCTGCAATCCAAGTCTGCAATCCAAGTCTGCAATCCAAGTCTGCAATCCAAGTCTGCAATCCAAGTCTGCAATCCAAGTCTGCAATCCAAGTCTGCAATCCAAGTCTGCAATCCAAGTCTGCAATCCAAGTCTGCAATCCAAGTCTGCAATCCAAGTCTGCAATCCAAGTCTGCAATCCAAGTCTGCAATCCAAGTCTGCAATCCAAGTCTGCAATCCAAGTCTGCAATCCAAGTCTGCAATCCAAGTCTGCAATCCAAGTCTGCAATCCAAGTCTGCAATCCAAGTCTGCAATCCAAGTCTGCAATCCAAGTCTGCAATCCAAGTCTGCAATCCAAGTCTGCAATCCAAGTCTGCAATCCAAGTCTGCAATCCAAGTCTGCAATCCAAGTCTGCAATCCAAGTCTGCAATCCAAGTCTGCAATCCAAGTCTGCAATCCAAGTCTGCAATCCAAGTCTGCAATCCAAGTCTGCAATCCAAGTCTGCAATCCAAGTCTGCAATCCAAGTCTGCAATCCAAGTCTGCAATCCAAGTCTGCAATCCAAGTCTGCAATCCAAGTCTGCAATCCAAGTCTGCAATCCAAGTCTGCAATCCAAGTCTGCAATCCAAGTCTGCAATCCAAGTCTGCAATCCAAGTCTGCAATCCAAGTCTGCAATCCAAGTCTGCAATCCAAGTCTGCAATCCAAGTCTGCAATCCAAGTCTGCAATCCAAGTCTGCAATCCAAGTCTGCAATCCAAGTCTGCAATCCAAGTCTGCAATCCAAGTCTGCAATCCAAGTCTGCAATCCAAGTCTGCAATCCAAGTCTGCAATCCAAGTCTGCAATCCAAGTCTGCAATCCAAGTCTGCAATCCAAGTCTGCAATCCAAGTCTGCAATCCAAGTCTGCAATCCAAGTCTGCAATCCAAGTCTGCAATCCAAGTCTGCAATCCAAGTCTGCAATCCAAGTCTGCAATCCAAGTCTGCAATCCAAGTCTGCAATCCAAGTCTGCAATCCAAGTCTGCAATCCAAGTCTGCAATCCAAGTCTGCAATCCAAGTCTGCAATCCAAGTCTGCAATCCAAGTCTGCAATCCAAGTCTGCAATCCAAGTCTGCAATCCAAGTCTGCAATCCAAGTCTGCAATCCAAGTCTGCAATCCAAGTCTGCAATCCAAGTCTGCAATCCAAGTCTGCAATCCAAGTCTGCAATCCAAGTCTGCAATCCAAGTCTGCAATCCAAGTCTGCAATCCAAGTCTGCAATCCAAGTCTGCAATCCAAGTCTGCAATCCAAGTCTGCAATCCAAGTCTGCAATCCAAGTCTGCAATCCAAGTCTGCAATCCAAGTCTGCAATCCAAGTCTGCAATCCAAGTCTGCAATCCAAGTCTGCAATCCAAGTCTGCAATCCAAGTCTGCAATCCAAGTCTGCAATCCAAGTCTGCAATCCAAGTCTGCAATCCAAGTCTGCAATCCAAGTCTGCAATCCAAGTCTGCAATCCAAGTCTGCAATCCAAGTCTGCAATCCAAGTCTGCAATCCAAGTCTGCAATCCAAGTCTGCAATCCAAGTCTGCAATCCAAGTCTGCAATCCAAGTCTGCAATCCAAGTCTGCAATCCAAGTCTGCAATCCAAGTCTGCAATCCAAGTCTGCAATCCAAGTCTGCAATCCAAGTCTGCAATCCAAGTCTGCAATCCAAGTCTGCAATCCAAGTCTGCAATCCAAGTCTGCAATCCAAGTCTGCAATCCAAGTCTGCAATCCAAGTCTGCAATCCAAGTCTGCAATCCAAGTCTGCAATCCAAGTCTGCAATCCAAGTCTGCAATCCAAGTCTGCAATCCAAGTCTGCAATCCAAGTCTGCAATCCAAGTCTGCAATCCAAGTCTGCAATCCAAGTCTGCAATCCAAGTCTGCAATCCAAGTCTGCAATCCAAGTCTGCAATCCAAGTCTGCAATCCAAGTCTGCAATCCAAGTCTGCAATCCAAGTCTGCAATCCAAGTCTGCAATCCAAGTCTGCAATCCAAGTCTGCAATCCAAGTCTGCAATCCAAGTCTGCAATCCAAGTCTGCAATCCAAGTCTGCAATCCAAGTCTGCAATCCAAGTCTGCAATCCAAGTCTGCAATCCAAGTCTGCAATCCAAGTCTGCAATCCAAGTCTGCAATCCAAGTCTGCAATCCAAGTCTGCAATCCAAGTCTGCAATCCAAGTCTGCAATCCAAGTCTGCAATCCAAGTCTGCAATCCAAGTCTGCAATCCAAGTCTGCAATCCAAGTCTGCAATCCAAGTCTGCAATCCAAGTCTGCAATCCAAGTCTGCAATCCAAGTCTGCAATCCAAGTCTGCAATCCAAGTCTGCAATCCAAGTCTGCAATCCAAGTCTGCAATCCAAGTCTGCAATCCAAGTCTGCAATCCAAGTCTGCAATCCAAGTCTGCAATCCAAGTCTGCAATCCAAGTCTGCAATCCAAGTCTGCAATCCAAGTCTGCAATCCAAGTCTGCAATCCAAGTCTGCAATCCAAGTCTGCAATCCAAGTCTGCAATCCAAGTCTGCAATCCAAGTCTGCAATCCAAGTCTGCAATCCAAGTCTGCAATCCAAGTCTGCAATCCAAGTCTGCAATCCAAGTCTGCAATCCAAGTCTGCAATCCAAGTCTGCAATCCAAGTCTGCAATCCAAGTCTGCAATCCAAGTCTGCAATCCAAGTCTGCAATCCAAGTCTGCAATCCAAGTCTGCAATCCAAGTCTGCAATCCAAGTCTGCAATCCAAGTCTGCAATCCAAGTCTGCAATCCAAGTCTGCAATCCAAGTCTGCAATCCAAGTCTGCAATCCAAGTCTGCAATCCAAGTCTGCAATCCACCCCCTCCCACTTCTGCCTAATCACTCCCCAAAGCAACATTACACCGCCTCTTTCTACTTAAACTACTCTGTGCGGTCTTTAAAGACTGCATGGAGTCAATCTACGTACCTAACTGGTACAGAGATTGTGTAAATGACCTACTACGCATGCATAATAGGTCATTTCGTAAAAGACCATACTTAAGAAGCAATGGTATGATTAGTTTATTACACAGGGCCATGTAATGTATATTATTTATTAAGGCTACAATGTATGATTACTTTAGTATATAGTGTTTTATATGTGGGCATTTCTATGTGTATTATTTTCAGGGGCAATTATATATGCAGCTGCATGCCATTAACCCTTGACATGCTGCTGCTTATTGGAATAAAAGGCATAGCATGCTCTGCAGTCTCCCAGGTATCCTCATCAGGGTGGGGGCCAAGATCCTGCTCCCACTGGCTCTAATGGGTATCTTGGGGGCTAAGGAGTGATGGCATTAGGACAGTGTAGAGATCATGGGCCTGATCCAGAACAACGCCCGCCGTCCTAGCGGCTTTTCAGCCGATCTGCGCATGCGCCGTGGATCGTGGATCGGGCGTCCGTAGCAGCGCCGTAGGGACGCTGGAGGGGACGTTCTCCAGCGTCCCTATGTTCAGGTTAGTGTAGGTGGGCGGGGGAAGGTAGTTAAATGAGGGTAGAAGGACAGGCTAATAAGTGGCTATAAGCTCCTGTGCAAGCGTATGGCCCCTTCCTTACGCCGGCTGAAGTTAGGGTAGCCTTCAGCCGGCGTAAGGAAGGGGACATACGCCCACACAGGGGGAGGGCCAGGGTAAGTGAACGCAGATACGGCGTAGGTCTGGATCAGGCCCTATGACCATGATCTGTTCACATTTGTGAACGCACTGGTATGATTTGAGGTATATTACAGCCCTACTTATAAAAAAAAATACATTAAAAGAGATTGAGAGAGAGGCCTGATCCAGAATGAATAACAACAGGTGACTTAAGGCTTTATTTATAAAGATCATTTTTAATGCGATAGTGGCAGTTTTCACTTCAAAACTGGCTCTATCGCATTAAAATGAAGTGTCACATGTTTACAAAATGCCGGAGCGGAGTTTTACACTCCACTCCCGGCATCAGACTAACGCCAGCTCAGACTGGCGTTAGTGGTAAGTATTCCGGCGATGTCCCCATATATCCCCCTCTTTTTCTCCCCCCAAATAGCTGTTATTAGGGGGAGGAAAAGGGGGGCATGTATGGGGAGACCGTCGGAATACACAGCAATGTTGCCGGAGGGTGAAAAATAAAAAATATAAATAAAACATAGAAAAGATAAATAAATATTATAACTCACCTGTCTGGGCGTCCCGTCGGGCTGCAGCTGTCCAGTCTCGGCATGAATACACTGCACATGCTCAGTGTTTTCTCTTTAGTGCCTAAAGAGAAGCTCTGCGCATGTGCAGTGTTTCTCATGTCCTGCGCATGTGCAGTGTTTCTCATGTCCTGAGCATGTGCAGTGTTTCTCATGTCCTGCGCACGTGCAGTGTTTCTCATGTAGGCACTGAAATTTTTCTAAGTCCGCATTGCGAACTACTGCGCATGTGCGGACCTGGCGGTTCATCGCGGGACCTCGCAGGATGGGTGAGTATTTGTAAACGAAGCTGCCAGGCTTGCTGCGATGATAAGCGAGCCTGATGCAGCTTCGTTCACAGGGAACCAGGAAGGTAAGTAAATAGAGCCCTTACTCACTGTGTATGCGTAAGTTGCCTATCAGTTCATACTGCGCACACGTAGTACATGCACTTCCGCATCGCAATGCAGCTGACCCATGCTGCATTCCAATGCAGAAATCTTTATTCGCATGCAGGGTGGCGCCCCACTCACCATGCATATGAGATGCACATGGTGTGTGGGTTCTGGAATGCAGACCTATCCTTACGTACGATCCTGCATTCCGTACATCGGAATATTTAAGGTAGCATTATCGATGCAAGAAGCCAGAGGAGCACAGGAATAGAGCACTATCCCTCACACATTTGGAATTTAGAGCGGCTAATTCTATATGTTAGCCTTTGTTGTAGAAGCTGACATATGGAAGTTAGCCTTAATTCATGATCAGGCCCTATGTTTTGATTGTCATATAACATATTTATCTACACACAGTAGTCTTTCTAGGGTAGTTTACTGTGGAGATGTGATCAAAAGTGATCAATTAGATTCTGATTAAAACTTCTAGATTGTACTAGATATGGAGTAACTAGAATCTGGACCCCATATAAACTCAGTCACATTGTTTACTGATTGGGACTAGGAATGAAGCTGAAGTAATCATCATCATACAAAGTTCTTCAACACTTGACCTGATTCACAGATAAGAGTGAGGTGGGTGCGTGCAGATCTTCATCTAACTCACTCTTCCAGCCCCCAACCCGTCCCCCCGTTTTAAGGTACCACTTATGAGTGCCAGAGGGCTACCTTATGTCTGTGTGCAATGTCCATTTTTAAAGACCGAACGGAGGCTATCTACGTACCGACCTGCTACGTAGATAGCGTAAATGACCTACTACGCATGCATAGTAGGTAATTTCGGCCAAATACACACTTGTGTGAATCAGGCCCTTCATAACTCTCTCTTATAGTGCTCAGAAGGCTTAAAGAAGTGCATAAAGACATCCGGTCTTCTCTAGAAAGTCTTTTCTGCCCAACACGCAGATCATAGCACTGCCCAAAACAAATGCCCTCAGCAGTGTCTGGCGGGAATCAGGTACAACAAGCATGAAACTGTGCTGGAAACCCCTTACATTATTACACAAGTACTCAAGCGTCAGTTGAAGATAAAGGTAACAGACCCACTGTCACTTGGCAGCAACAAGGAGTGGTCAGCGTTGCACGCTCCCATAATTTCCAAGATGGCAGCTGTCGGAGGTTACATGCTGGCCCTTGGTAAGTATAACATATGTATGGGTTTCTTATGTTTTGTCTTGGTAATAAGCATTTTTACAATTTATCATGATATTATCCACAAGAATTCTCAAAAAAAAAAGCATAAGAAAAGAAAAACACAGCTCCAGTTACAGAATAGTGAGACAATGAGGTCATACCTTGAAATCAATATGCTGTAAGTGGTATGCAAGCCGTAAACTGCTTCTTGGTTTTATTTGTAGTTCATCACACTGAAGATTCTCTAGAATCTCAGATTCATTTTATGCTTCCAGGTGAGGAGAAATTTCCTTTATGCCAGTAACTATCATTGCTCATCATGCTGTTTTATTCATGTCTACTTGTCAGACATATACATTCTGGCATGCGCTGAGGGTGTTGTGTGTTTTGGAAAGAAACGTTATAATGTGGATCAAGAAACTATTTGTGCCGTACAAAAAATGTTGAATAATGAGATGGTTGATGGGATTCAGTATTGTGAAATCTTAAAGATGTGATGTTTGTTGAGTTATAAGGGTTAAGATGAGTATCTAGCCCTTCTTTGGTAATCCAGGAAAGAACATGGATTAAATTATCCATTAAGTCAATTAATATAAACAAGCATTTTACTGCATTTGTTTTACATTCGCAGCATTTACATTCCCAGAACTGAAACTGTATGTAAAAAATAAACAAAACATTATTCTCCTGAAACTCATTTAGCCTAGCAGGATCCTACTTGGGTAACACTAACTACCTTTTGTGCCTAATCGTGGCCGGTAAATAAGGTAGGACTATAACTGCAAGGGCATGTTCATCTGTTAATTCTCAATCCTTCATCTCACTGTATCTCACTCAATGCTCCGCAGTGAAGCCTCAGTTGCTTTACTGCCTCTCCTTTCCCCACTTAATCTAATTTAGGATCCTCACCCCTCTCCCCCTATTAAAGCCCTCAATTACTTAGTTCCTCCCTACATCTCAGACCTGATCCCACTTCCTCTCACCAACTTCGCTCCTCATCTGATCGTCTTCTTGCCTCTTACTTCATCGCCTCATATTATTCCAGACTTCTCCCGTGCTGCCTCCTTCTGTAGGAACTCTGCGCCGACTGTATCAGACTATTAACCAGCCTACAAATCTTCAAACATTCCCTTTAAACCTCCTATTCATAAATGCCTACCAGTTCTTCTCCCACACAGAACTTCTGCTTTACCTTGTTTTTATTTTAATTTTCTCTTTGTTTTCTCTTGCACTTTTGTTATGCATTTTGTTTACTATTTTGCCCTATTGTTATGCATTCTGTCATTCTTTATGGCACTGTGGAAGCGGCGTGGCACTTTATAAATAAAGAATAAAAATAGTTATTAATAAATGCAGTATTGCGGCTGTTGATTGGCCCAGCCAAATTGCTGTCAGTGGTAAATTTCCAATTAGACACATCATTCACCGAGCTCAGTGCCAGTCCAGAAACAGACCATGCCGGACCAGAGGACCGAAGTCTAACCCCAAGCCAGGTATTCACCAGAGCCCCTGATTGTGGGAATGGACTTGGCTGCAGGCAAGGGGCAGGTCATGGCCCTCTGGACAAGTGCACAGGAACAAAGATGGTGAATAAGATCCAAGAAGAGCAGGATTAGTAGTTACAGGAAGCGGAGACACTGCTACAGAGACTGGACATGATGACAAAACTGGAGCTGTGCTGGAACCAGAGATACAGAAACACTAGAGTTGGACTCTGAGAGAAGCAGGAACCGGGCAGTGTAACAAAACCAGGAACCAGGGAGCAGGAACACATGAACAAGTTCAAAGACGCAAGCCAGCAGACTAAGATTATCTGTTGCTCTGACAGGGAAGGGATTTAAATAGAGCAGGTGATGAGGCAGTCCAGCAAGGTAATGAGTAGAACCTGTGATATAATGCCTACAGCAAGGAGTAAACCAGGAAATGCAAAGGCAAAAAGGAGTCATGTGACTGGTTGACGGTAAACAAACATAATGTGCAGAAATCAAGAAATTAAACAAATTGTGACAGGCACATAAATGGGGAGTTCAAAGAAGACACCAGCATACAAGGTCCAGAGGTTCACAGAGGTTTATTGCCTGGACTCTGGATTCTGAGCTTCGTAAAGGTACTTCTGTTGATGATGGTGGGAAGTAATATTGGACCTAATTCACAATTAAGAATCAGCAGCTTTTTAGGTGCATAAATAAAAGAAGGTATAAACAGCGCATGCGTAGTATCTTAATGTGATTCAGAATGGGATGGCTCTGAATAACCATTTTGACCGTAGTTCATCTAGGTTTGTAGTGACTTAAGAATGAAGGGGAGTGCTGGGACAAAGTAAAAAAAAATATAAGAAGAGTGGGTGGATTAAGCCATTTAAATGGGGAATTCTGTGCGCGGTTCCTAATTTGGCCACTTACGCACACAACTACGAACCTAAAAATAAGGCCGCCCTATGGTTTTTGTAAATCGACTAAGAAGCTGAAAACCGAGGGCGTGTCAAGGGAATGGGCATGCTACTTGGGTGCTTTAAATTAACAACCTAAAGCCTTGTTAATTCTGAATCAGGTCCAAAAGTCCAAAGTGTCTAGAGGCACCCGGACCCCCAATCCAATCCTCTGAATGTAACATATCCTAGAAGACCTTGAAAGTGGGAATGGTGGAGACAGGAAATATGTGATAAAATTTTTGTTAGCTGACACAGAACAATATAATACTGGAAGATTCAGGTAACGATCCCTCCAGCACCTCTAGGTAGGAATGCACTGCTAACACCATCAGTTGGGGTTACTAAATGTGGCCTAAAGTTTGCCATTGTCCAAAACAGTGCAGAATATTGTTTCCTTCTTGTTCTGTCATGTAGACATAAGACATGGTTACCTGCTGGCTATGCAGATCTGTACTTGTACCTGGTACAGGTGAGTACAGCCACTCCTCACCTGGCACTGCCAATTACTCAGCACAATCCCATACTACCTGCAGCTGGAAGACACGCCCTCTGGCTCCCAGGGTAATACATAGATTGTTTGTACCTTACAATTATGTGATGGAAATGATAGAATATGTTCTAAATAGTAATAAGTATCAAAAGCTGCACTTTTGTTGGAGGGTATTAAAAACTGTTTGATTTGGTTATATTAAAAAGTATGTTAAGATGATATTAACTTTTAATAATACAATTGTACAGCAGAAATACGCCAGATCATGATGTTTTGTTACGTACAATTGTGATTTTGGGGTTCTTTTCATAATCATGAGCATGTCAAATACCCAAAACTAAAGTATCTAAGTATCGTATCGTTAAATAGATTGCATACACACAATCTACGTAATGAAACGATACATAGATTACGTAAAATGGTTACTACACATGCGTAGTAGCTACTATCGGTATTTTTAGATTGTATGTGCAACACGTACGGTGTTGTTAATCCGGGCCATAATAAGTAGATCTGTCCTGGCAATGCCGTATTCCTTGCTAACACCTAGGGGTGTGTTCATTTGTGGGAGATAACCTTAAACAGGGTGTAGTTCGCTGCTTCGATGATTGACAGATCTCTTTGCAGCGCAAAGTGCCAGATGGCGTCAATTTCCATCAGTTTGCAGCACAAAGACATCGTTCCTGTGACTGCAGTGTCTTTGAAAGTGTCCAACTGCAACAGGTAAGGTTTCTTGATCCTATGCCTAACCATAGACTTCCCGCAACATAACTGTAAACCTCTCCTCGACGCAGCCTAACCCAAAACCTCCCCCAACCCTAACTATCTGAACAACAGTATCATGTAAGCTTGCCGCTCCACATTTTCTCCTGTGACGCAGCCTAACCCAAAATCTCCCCCAACCCTAACTATCTGAACAACAGTATCATGTAAGCTTGCCGCTCCACATTTTCTCCTGTGAATGTGCCTCCGTCCAAAGAGTTCTGGCTGTTTCTATACAGCTGGAAGGCTTTGGACTGAGATTTGGGTGGTTTGGCTCTGGCAGCCAATCAGGATGCAGCGTCCCCTTTCAGTAGCTGTCATATGACAGCCTCCATGCCAGTCATAGCGTTTAGTTCTCTAGCATTACTTGTTCATGCTCCTGCTTTATCCTGTACCACCAATTCCGGAGTATTAACTCTCCTCCTAGTTATATGTTTGCCTGGCTTGTGTACCTGTAATCCCTGCCAGTGTGTGTGAATGACTTTCAGTGTCTCTTTCTCCCCTGTAGGATATTTCCCCTTCTGGGGAATCCCTCATTTCGAGGTTGCTGTTATGGTACCCCGGGTTTACCCCGACAGGGGACCAGGGTGACCGGAGGGTAGTAAAGAAAAGAGCGGTGAGGCGCTTCTGGCTGAGGAGCTTCTGGCTGGGCAGCTCGGTGAGGCGCTTCTGGCTGGGCAGCTCGGTGAGGCACCTCAGGCTCAGCAGCATGTATCCCTTCTGCGCTTACACGACAAGACACCCC